>PVHP010027498.1:0-23817 GCA_004024765.1 Zapus hudsonius | reverse complement strand
GAGAGGGAGAGAGAGAGAGAGAGAGAGAGAGAGAGAGAGAGAAACATGGACATGACAAACCCTCCTGCCACCACAAAGGAAATCCAGACACGTGCACTCCTTACGTGGGTACTGGGGAATCAAACAGGTCAACAGACTGGGTAAGCAAGCACCCTCAACCATTGAGTCATCTGTCCAGCCCTCTCAAAACTCTTGGTTCCCCTGAGGTGGAGGCAGAGAGTGAGGCCTTGGGGGTAACCTATTTGGGGGAAACATATTAATCCAAGAGCCAAGCACATGGGCACATGGAGTATGCCAGTAGCCAGAGCTACTAGGGAGAAGAAGGCAGCAACTGGTCCAGGAGTTGGAGGTCAGTGTGGACATTACAGTAAGACTCTGTTGAAAAGGGGGGGATAGAGAAAGAGAGGTGATGGAGGAGGAAGAGGAGAGGTGGTGAGAGAAAGCCATACTCTGAGCCCTTTTTGAAGCAAGAGGCAGGAGAGAGAGCATGAACTCCAGGCAGAGACTGAGCATAGCTGGACCTAACTTGCCCAGAGAGCTTCCTCCCACCTGCAGACACCTGCACACACCATCACCTCTCAACAGAAAGCCAAAGAGCAGACACCTGGGCCCACCGACCTTTCCCACCCCACCCCTGTTTAAATAACTTCATGGAGATATCATTTCCATACTAGAAAATCTTCTCAGTTTCAAGTGTACATTCCAGTGAGTTTGGGCGCTTGCATGCAATCTTAGGACATTTTCGTCATCCCTCAAATTTTCCCTGATCCCCTTTAAAATCAGTGAAAACAATCTGCCTCTACTCAGTAACCTGCCCAGACTATTAGGGGTCTTCTTTCTGACACCACTGTTTAGCTGTTTCTAGATTGTAAATCGAATTATGCAATCTTGACTCAGTTCCATCTGGCTCCTTTTACCTAGACTGATGTTTCTGAGATGTACCCATTTCATGTGGGTTTAGTTTTAGCATTTTGTTTTTGTTTTTGTTTTTTGGGCAGGGTCTCGCTCTAGTCCAGGCTGACCTGGAATTCACTATGTAGTCTCAGGGTGGCCTCGATCTCATGGTGATCCTCCTACCTCTGCCTCCTGAGTGCTGGGATTAAAGGCGTGCGCCACCACACCCAGCTTAGTTTTAGTTTTTGTTTTGTGCTAAGGACTGAGCCCAGGGCTTCACACTTTATGCATGACAGGCAAATGCTCTATCACTAAGCTAGATCCCTAGTCCCCAGTGTGTGTGTGTGTTTGCCCAAGGTAGGGTTTCACTCTAGCCCAGGCTGACCTAGAATTCACTATGTAGTCTCAGGGTGGCCTTGAACTCATGGCGATCCTCCTACCTCTGCCTCCCAAGTGCTAGGATTAAAGGCATGCACCACCACGCCCAGCCCATTGTGTTTTAGATACCATTAGTTTATTGCTTGTTATAGTGTTCTATATTGCTGAATAGTGTTCTACCATGTGATATATTATAATATGCTTATCCATTCAACTGTTGATGGACATTTAAGTTGTTTGCAAATTTTGTCTATTATGAGCAATGCTGTCACATGCATTCCTATAAAAGGCTTTTTTAAAAATGTATTTATAGGGGCTGGAGAGATGGCTCAGCGGTTAAGGTACTTGCCTCCAGTGCCTAAGGCCCCAGGTTCAATTCCCCAGGACCCACATAAGCCAGACCCACAAGGTGGTGGCCCTGGTGTTCTCTCTCTCTCTCTCTCTCTCTCTGCTTGAAAATGAATAAATAAAATATTTTAAAAAATGTATTTATAGGACTGGAGAGTTGGCTCAGCATTTAAGGCACTTGCTTGCAAAGCCTAAAGACCAGAGTTGGATTCTCCAGTACCCATGTAAAGCCAGATGCACGAGGTGACACAGGCATCTAGTTTGTTTGCAGTGGCTAGAGGCTCTGGAGCACCAACTCTCTCTCTCTTTCTGCTTGCAAGTAATTAAAGAAATATTTTTTTAAATGTACTCATAAACTGAGCGCAGTGTGTATGCCTTTAATCCCAGCACTCAGGAGGCAAAGGAGGCAAAGGCAGGAAGATTGCCAAGAGTTCGAGGCCATCCTGAGACTGCATAGTGAATTCCAGGTCAACTTGGGATAGAGTGAGACTGTACCAAACACCAAAAAAAAAAAAAAGTATTTATAGTCTGTCATAATGGTGCATACCTTATCCTGGCACTTGGGAGGCAGAGGTAGAAGGATGGCTGTGAGTTTGAGACCAGCCTGGGACTACAGAGTAAAGTACAGGACAGCCTGGGCTAGAGCGAGACCCTACTTTGTAAAAAACAAAACAATGCGGGGTCTAGTGGTGAATGCCTTTAGTCCCAGCACTTAGGAGGCAGAGGTGGGAGGATCACCATGAGTTCAAGACCAGCCTGATTCCTGGGACTATAGAGTGAGTTCCAGGTCAGCCTGGGCTAGAGCGATACCCTACCTCGAAAAACCAAAACAATAATAACAACAGCAACAACAACAACAAAAAAAAACCCAAAGCATAAAAAATATTTATTGGCTGAGCATGGGGGTGCATGTCTTTAATCCTAGCATTTGGAAGGCTGAGATAGGAGGATCACCATAAGTTCAAGGCCACCCTGAGACTACAGAGTGAATTCCAGGTCAGCCTGGGCCAGAGTGAGACCCTACTTTGGAAAAAAAAAGAATAAAAGAGAAGAAAGTACCACATGGTTTGTTGGTGTCTAACAAAGTTAAACATATACTCTCCACTCTACTCTATGACCTCATATATGCTCCATCAAAGTATAATATCACAATGTTAAATAGTAATATATAAATAAATAGTAAGTACCTATCAGACACTTATTTACTCTCTCTTTCTCTCTCTCTTTGCAGTGCTGGGGTCAAATCTAGGACCTAAAATATGGTAAGCAAGCACTCTACAACTGAGCTGTTCCATCCCTTCCCAGCTTCTAGATACCTTTATATAAAGAAGAATTCAGTAGCCTGGCATGTATTGAGGCTACTGAATTTTTTAAAAAATATTTATTTACAAGAGTGAATTATTATTTATTTTCAAGAAGAGAGAGAATGAACATGGGCACACCAAGGATGTTCACTTCCCAAGGGCCTCCTGCTGCTGTAAATGAATCCAGATGCATACACCATGGTGCACATCTGGCTTTATATGAACACTGGAGGATTGAACCCTGGCCCAGCAGGCTTTGCAAGCAAGCACATTTAACCTCTGGGCCATCTCTCTAGTCCCTAGATACTTTTCTTAAAATGTCATACTGGAAGGCTGGGGAGATGACACATGCTTGCAAAGCCTGTTGGCCTGGGTTCCATTTCCTAGTGCCCACGTAAAGCTGGATGGGCATTTCTTTGTAACAGCAAGATATCCTGGTGTACACACACAGAGACATATAAAGAAATAATTTTTTTAAAGTTATACTGGAGCTGAGCATGGTGGTAGGTGCCTGTCATCAATCCCAGCACTCAGTAGGCTGAAGCAGAAGAATCTCCATGAGTTTGATATTGAGTACCAGGCCAGCTGAGGAAGCATAGATTCTGTCTCATCTCCCCCCAAACCAACACACCAACACACACACACAAAGAAAAAAGTTGTATTGGGTTAGGGATATGATAAAACATTTGTCTACCATGCACAAGGACCTGGGTCCAATTCTCAGTACTTCTAGAAAAATAAAAGCCATACTAAAATATACAAGCTTGTGCAAACACTACCCATCTCTCCCAATATAAATCTTTCTCTCTGCCTGAAGTGGTTCTTCCCTTCCTTGAACCTGTCTGCCTCCTACTCAAGGCTGGCTGACTCTGCTCCATTTCAGGCCCAAGGTCAGAGGTCACATCTCTGCCGCCCCCACTTTGTCTGGGTTTGGGCATTTTCTTGGCTTCTGCCATGCTCCTGGCTTCCCTCCATCCCAGCAACCTAGCCAGGCACTGCCCCTCCGGAAGTCTGTGGGCTTTCCACAGGACAGGGTGCTTGCTTTTTCCCTTCTGTACCCCTGGGCCGATCCCAGTAACCCTGGCACCCTGCAAGGCTTAATGAATGTTTGCTGAATAAATTGATAGAGAGGCTGGCTAGATGCTTCCTCAAGGTTTCTTCCAGACTTATTGATGAGTGTGAAGTGGTTGCCATGGTTTCTCCCCCATCCCCATCCCCTCCTCATTTTCCCTTATTAACAGGGACACAACTGGGACCCTGAAGAACCAGCATACCAATGAATTTTTCTAGGTGGTCTGATGGCCAGTAATGCTCATTGGAGAGGAGAAATCTTTTGTTTTTATTTGAGACAGGTCTCCCTATGCCCAGGTCAGACCTAGCAGATGTCACACCATACCTTTAAAGCCCTGAGCTCTTTAGGACGAGACCCTTGTCTATGCTTCACCCTTGGGCTGGCCTCACTGAGGTCCCTGGAGTTTGGAAATACAAAGAACTGGATTGTATGATAATTTCCTCCTCACTACATGCCAGGCTACTGAATTCTTCTTTACACCTTTTCTTGGGTTTGGCTCAGGTCCTAGGGTGACATAAAATTTATCCTTCAAACATGGGGCACTTTGGAGAGCAAGACAGGGTGCCATTAACAATTGCAACAGGATGGCAATATAAACCGTGACCAGTCCATGCACACTGGGGTACACAATTCAGTCCATTTCATGGGCACAGAACCCAGAAACAAAGGAGCCCAGTTTCTTCCAAGTATTCTTCTACAATTGCTTACTCTCACCTCGGCTGGAAATTCCAGACAGCAGGTGGTCCCTGGTCTAGGAAAGTGATAATCTGCACAGGAGACAATTCATGGCAAGGAGGAGCATTGTGACAGAATAGCAAAAAGGAGCTAGTGTCTGCAGGAGCACTTGGGAAGGGACCTTCGCTCGGCCTTAAGAGGGCGCTGGCCAAATTCTGCGTCTCAGGGGAGCAGTTGGGCTCTGAAGGAGTAGCCATGAATTGCTCAAGAAGATGTTTCAGAGAATAGTATAGAGCTCAGGTCTGGAAGGAAAGAGGAGGGTGCATTGATTTTCACAGTAACCAAAAAGCACCCATCTTTTTCTAGGCTGCTCCTCTAGTTCCCACCCTCAGTTCCCAATTCTGAAGGGCCCACGTGACTTCTATCAGTCCCCTTGGTCAGAGGGGTGTGTCCTGGCTGGCTTGCAGGCAAAGGCGGATCTAGCACTCTTTCCTGTGAGGTGATGTAAGGTTTGTTGTTATTTCATGATTGTCACAGTTCCGGGATGGAACCCAGGAACTTCTATGTGCTAGAAAGCACTCTACCACTGACACACATCCCCGGCCCTTTTTCCTCCCTCCCCATTCCTCCCCTTCCCTCCCCTCCCCTTCAGGGTCTCATGGAGCTCAGTCTGGCCTCAAACTCACTATATAGTTAAGGATGGCTTTAAACTTCTGGTCTTCCTGTCTCCTCCAAGTGTTGGGATTACAGATGTTCACTTCCCAAACTCTTTTTTTTTTTGATTTTTTGAGGCAGGGTCTCACTCTAGCCCAGGCTGACCTGGAATTCACTATGTAGTCTCAGGGTGGCCTTGAATTCACTTCAATCCTCCTACCTCTGCCTCCCAAGTGCTGGGATTAAAGGCGTGCCCAGCTACCTCTTTTTTTTTTTGAGACAGAGTCTCACTATGTAGTCTTGTAAGGGGTTTAGGAAAAGTCCATAAACTCCAAACCCTGAGTTTCTTATCTGCTTAACAAAGAATTGGAATAAAGAGCCTGAGGAGGATAGTTTATAAACTGTTCCATTAATCCAGGGAAGTCAGGGGAACAAGGCAAAGTCAGCAAACCAAGGAAGGGGGAATGGACGGGCCTCAGTGCTCTGAGATTCGTATGGGAGTTGAGCATGGGCCTGGGCAAAACATGAAAAGCGGTTTTCTAAAAAGACTTATGCGGGTTTTTTTTAAGGCCATAAAATAGTAAAAACAGAATATCCTTTCCCATTCTGGAAGAGCATGGTCTTATCCGTGTTGGGACCCCCCCCAAGACCCAGGTGTTGAGAGCAGCCAAGGAGCCAGAAGATTTGGAGTTAGAGGGCTGCATCCAGAAGGGGTTGATGCACCTGGCTCAGAGAAAGGGTCACCAGATACACACCTGGGTAAGGCGCATCTGCACATATGAGAGCAAGAGAGAGAGGGAGAGGGAGAGAGGGAGAGAGCTGCTGATTGGGTGAGACTGAGGCAGACACTGAATTATAGTTCTGCTGCTGATGGATGGCTGTGTGACTAGTATTTCTCTCTTATGAACTTTCTCCCTAAGCTTCCTAGCGAAGCTGACTCCCTCTCACTCTAAACTGGCCTCAAACTCCTCTGCTTCTGCTTCCCAAATTCAGGGATTACAAGTGTCCACCACCACACCTAGTGTATTGCTATTAATATTAGAGTTCTTTGCTATAACATTTGTATTTTTCTCACAAAAAATCATGCACACCTAGCATGCGAGAGCTCTGGGTCCCATAGCCCAGCGTCATGTGTGTACTCATATACAAAGTTTCCGTTCTTTATTTTACATTTTAAAAATATATATTTTATTTATTGCTGGGAGTTGTGGCATACTCCTTTAATCCCAGCACTCAGGAGGCAGAGGTAGGAAGATCCCTATGAGTTCAAAGCCACCTTGAGACTACATAGTGAAGTCCAAGTCAGCCTGGACTAAAGACCCTACCTCAAAAAATTATATATAATATATATTATATACATTATATTATATACAATATATTACATATATAACACACACACACATATATATATATACATATATAATTTGCAAGAAGAGAGAAAGAAAGAATGGGCACACCAGAGCTTCTTGCCATTGGATGTGAACTCCAGATGGCATGCACCACTTTGTGCATTTGGCTGTATATGGGTCCTGGGGAATCGAACCCTGGGCCAGCAAACTTTGCACTGCTGAGCCATCTCTCTGACACTTTAACTTTTATTTATGTGTGCGAGGTCTCTTCCTACTACAATGAATGTCCATCAGCTTTATGTGGGTAGTTGGGG
The DNA here is from genome assembly GCA_004024765.1 of Zapus hudsonius. NCBI lineage: Eukaryota > Metazoa > Chordata > Mammalia > Rodentia > Dipodidae > Zapus > Zapus hudsonius. The sequence continues at coordinate 16,829 of PVHP010027498.1, read as the reverse complement.
AATTGAACTAGGTCACCAGGCTATGCAAGCAAGCTCCTTTAACCGCCACCTCCCCAACCCTTTTTGTGTTTTTTAAGGTGAGGTGTCGCTCTAGCACAGGCTGTCCTTAAACTCATCACAACCCTCCTACCTCAGTTTCTAGAGTGTTGGGATGAGAGGTGTGTGCCACCACACCTGGCGCTTTTGTTTGTTAGTTGTTGTTTTTAATATTTTATTTATTTATTTCCAAGCAAAGAGAGACAGAAACAGAGAGAGAATGAGCACGCCAGAGCCTCCAGCTACTGTAAATGGACTCCAGATGCATGCATCTGGCTTTATGGGGGTACTGGGGAATCAAACCCGGGTCATTAGGCTTTGAAGGCAAGTGCCTTACCCACTGAGCTATCTCTCCTTGTTAGTTGTTGTTGTGACAGGGATTCATATAGTCCAGGCTGGCCTCAAGCTCACTATGTAGCTGAGAATGACCTTGAACCTTGGGTGTTGGTCCAAGCTTTTACCTTGTATGAGTCACTGTCTCTGTTTGTTTAACCATTGCATTGGCCAGGCTAGCTGGCCCTCAAGCTTCTGGGAGACTCTCCAGTCTCTGACTCTGGAATAAGCGTGCTGAGATTATTGATCTGGCTTTGTGTGGGGTCTGGGGAATCCAAACACTAGTACTCATATTTGGGTGTTAAGTGCTTTATCCATTAGCCCTCTCCTTAGTCTTCATACAGTCGAACCTATACTGCTCTGAGGGTCACATGGGTCACTTCATTTAATCTTCACAACAATCCCATGCCGTAGGTATTCCCTGCCCTGATTTACAGAAGGCGTTCAGTGAGGTCAGGCCCAGCCCAAGTCTCACAGCTGAATGGTGACAAGCTAGGATGAACCGATACTGTGAATTCTCGAAATTCCACCCTCTTAACCACAGTAGTACGTGTTGTCAGAGAAAGCCTGGCTTGTGTTATTCATAACTCATCCCCAGAGGAGAGCTGACTCAGCCGCACAGGGAAAGAGCTCTAAGGATCCTGGGCCTCGGAGGGCTGGAAGGTGGGCAGCACAGGGAGTTTCGGCAACCATGCAGTCAGCTGACCCTGGGCAGACCCAAATCCCTCCACCCATCTCAGGGTGGAACCCTTCACAACACTGGAGATCCAGCCCTGTGATGTCACACCATTGGGCAGGGCTTCCAGGGATTGGTGACATTCAGCTGACATCAGAGAGGCTATGGGACTGCAGATCCTCCCCACCCAGAAAGCACTGTGACTGCATCTTAGCCATGAGTAATTACAGATCTCTCTGGAGCTCTTCTCCTAGTCAGTTGTGGATCCCACTGGCCAGAGAACACCGTCTGGGAGCTCTGTTCTTGGTTCTGGGATTTGAAGCCATGACTGATTTAGGAGACCAGAGACTGTTAACTTGCTATGTATGTCTAGACAAGCCACTTGCCCTCTCTTAATAATAATAAAGGTGGGGGCTCATTGCTCAATGGTTAAGGCGCATGCCTGAAAAGCCTAAGGACCCAGCTTCCATTCCCCAGCACCCATGTGAAACCAGATGCACAGGCATCTGGAGTTCGTTTGCAGCAGCTAGAGGCCCTGGTGTGTTCTCTATATGCCTCTTTCTCAGTCTCTCAAATGAAACGAAATAAATAATATATATTTTTAAAGGTGGGATGAACAATTTCCAAGTGTACCTTTCGGAAGTCCCAAAGGAACAGATCATGGGGTCCTGGTGGCCCTGCTGTATCCTCCCCAATTCACTCCCCCTCAGGTCCCTGGTGGCTACAAAGCAAGGATATGACTCACCTTGCTCCAGGCACCTAGTTTCAGCCCTGCCCCACCCCTGCCAGTGGGCCTTCCATTTAATGTTTACTCTGGGGAGGGAGGAACAGGTGCACCTGGTCACCTAACCCCCAGGTGAAGAGATATGGCTCCAGGCTTGGGGACCCAAGGGGCTCTTCTGGGGACCAGGTGGTCTGGAGCCAGGATGGGGTTTTGGAGCTTCCTAGCAATGTGAACGGCTGGTGTTGGGACACATGAAAACGAGGTCTGAGTGGACTGAAAGCTGCCCAGTGCTGGGTCCTTGGTGTCTAGCCTCTGTGGTCACCAGTGGTTTGAGGTGTCCCAGCCTTGTAGTGCTAGTGGGGCAGTCCACCTGAGCTCAGCCAGCCTCAGGGAGCAAGGACACCCCAAAGGTGGCAGGGGTCAGCAGGCTGCTGTTCACACTGAGAAGGCATGTAGGCTGGGCTCTTCAAACCCTGTCCTGAGCGAGAATTCATGATGAGGGACTAAAAGGTGAACGACTGGGCAGGGACACCAGCCACCTTGTGTTGGGGCTCAGAACCTGAGACACCTCAAAGTTTGGCATTTAGACATGATGAGGACTCTGACCCGGAGGAGACAGGAAGGAGTCCAAAGCAAGTCTCAGAAAATCTCTGGGCCTCGGGTCCCCCACCCCCCTGCTCTCCCAAAGTGAGTCATAGACAGCAGAATTCCCCAAGGTGGGTCACAGAACTAGAAGCTTTGGTTTGCCGACAAAGCCAGCCATAAGGCCTAGGAAGGTCATTCTCTTCTCCCTTCTCCCTCACAGACTCATTCCAGGGGGGCCTGCCCACCCCTGGGAGGGAGGCAAGCTGCAAAGAGGCCAGGAGGAATCTGAACAGACAGGCCTCACTGGGTCTCTTCAGTCTACATCCATTATTTCCCTGTGTCCAAACACATTTCTCCAGAGCTGGCTGTCAAATCTAAGCAGAGCAGCAGTCTTCCCTAGGTCTTTGGGTCATCTTTTTTTTTTCAAGGTAGGATCTCACTCTAGCCCAGGCTGACCTGGAACTTACTCTGTAGTCACAGGCTGGCCTCAAACTCACAGTGATCCTCCTGCCTCTACCTCCTGAGTGTTGGGATTAAAGGTGTGAACCACCATGTCCAGCTGAGTCTTCATTTCTGAAGGTTCCATGCCATGTAAAACCTTGGCTGGATACTTGTGCTGTTCTTTCTCTTGCTAACTTGTCTTGCTGCAGCTGTGTTGACTAGAAGCCTATGATAGGTGAGGAAAGGTGTCACACGTTTGTTTCTCCCCTTACTCCGGTTCAGTTTGGCATGGAGAAGAGCTTGGGGAGGGAGATCTCTTGGACTGACAGGTGGTGATGGACATTGGACTGTGAGCCTGGAAACTTGGCTCGAGATCCGGCTTGGCCACTAATTCCCTTTGTGACCTACAGTATGCCTATTGGTTTGTTTTAGGGCCTCAGTATACCCATGTATTCAAGGCAGGGGCTTAGCTTAGTTGGTTTAGTCAAGGCTTGCAACCCTGATGCACTGTGGTTACCCAGGTGGGCCTTACTACCCCCATGCTCAATCTTCCCACATCCCCCACCCATTCCTGTATTTCCCCCAGGAAGGGAAAGAGGGACACTGTTGAGTCATGCAATAATGCCCGTGTGAGGTGGCCCAAAACAACCCAGGAGCTCTGTTCCAGATATGTAAGGGGACCCGCCCCTCCCCAGACCCAGGCTCCAGACCACAGAGCAGACGACACAGCCAGGCAGGTGGAAAATTCCTTCTGGCACTCTGCCCAGGTGCCCCAGATGGCAACTGTGCCAGCCTGGGCAGGCAAGAGCCAGGAGTCCAGGTACCAACAGATAACCTGGCAGCTGCCTCCAGGCTTCCAGGCCTCCCAGCTCAACTGCCCCCCATAACCCAGATGTAGACATTGTATTTAGGTGGACAATCAGGAGTGCATGGCTGTTTGTCTCTTGAGGTCTGGACATTTTCCAGAAGTTGCCCTGAGCCAAGATCATTGTTGTGCCTGTTGTACAACGTGGTATACTGGTCCAGTGGTCCCTGGTATTCTAATGGAGTAATGGAGGCCATAGCTAGCTGTTCCAGGGGACAGGCAAAAGAAAGTATTGTCAACTGTTGCAGGGGCAAATGTCCTTGTGTGTACCCACTGGCAGGTGTGGTGGCACACACCTTTAGTCTCCTCAGTACTCAAGAGGATCATCATTATGAGTTCCAGGTCAGCCTGGGCTAGAGTGAGACCCTACCTTGAAAAAACAAAACAAAGTAATAAATAAATAAACCCCCATTGGGATAATGCCTGGCATGAAGGAAGGGCATGAAGCCACACCCATACAGGATGAGAACCGCTGTGTGTGCATGTGACTCCAGGCTGAGCGGCAGAACACTTCCCAGAGGTCATCATGCCCAAGGAGCTAGGGCAGGGCCCATCCCATCTGCCTGCTCTCTGCTCTGTTCAGACCCTCAGAAGACCCCCGAATTACATGGCAATATCCCTGCCCATCCTTGAAGGCCTTTCCCAGGATCTGAAGTTAGTTTCTAGAATATTTATCCACAAACACTTTCATGTTGCCAGTCAGTTCAGATAAGACTTCCAGAACTGACAAAACCCTTCAAGTTACCCCTCCAGAGGGTGCTAATCATCCAGTACTGGAAGACCAAGGAGTCAAGGTGTGGTGAGGTGAAGGCAAACCCATACACTGCTGGGAAAGCTACCCAAAGGGCACGTCCCACTGACCTGGAGTCAGCAGCCTGCAAGTGTCATTGCCAATCCAGGGAACATTGTCCGTCTGGACTGGCAGGAGAAGGCCCTAAAGATAAGGCAGGGCATGAACCCGACTCCATGACAGCCAATTAGCTCTGCTCCAGGAACCCAACCGCTGTGACTCACCCATAGCCAATCAGGAGGCCCAGCCGGGTACCTTTTTCAGTCAGACACACCTGTAACCTGCTAGCCATCTGTTGGGCCACACCCTTACTCCAACCATTCTAAAAGAGCTGAAAAAATATCTTTACACAACTTCATATGCAGAACTCTTAACTCTACAATGGAGAGAGTTGCATGCTGTATACATTGAGCCCAGACAGATACCAATGCAGAAATAGGCACCTGCACAGATGAAGACATACTTCACGTAGCCCTGCTCCTTCCTTCCTGACTGCCAAGGTCACTACCATCTCCATTCTCCACCTCCTGGGACAGAAATAAGAAAAAGAGAAAAAGTCCTTGATATTGCAACAGACCTGAATGTTTCTCCAATGTAGCTTTCAATGAGCTATGAGGCCAGCAGTGGTCTAGATTTCCCCTTGAATTTTCTTCCAGACTCTGCCAACAAGCACACAAAGGAAAACAACATCCCCTAGGCATCATCCATAGACGTTGCTCTGGGAACCTGGGCTGAAAGGACACTGAGAACACCCCCAGAACAGTCTTGGGTTACAGATTGGGGGGCCAGGGCCCAGAGAGAGGAGTTCTTTGTTCCTTGGAAGGTTCTACTCACTGCTATTGGCCAGGCCTCTTATAAAGGTTCCAGGAGGTGGTCAGAGGTGAGATTCTGGATCCTTCCGAGAGGGCCTCCTGGGTGGGTACCCCAGCTAGTGATAGTGAACAAGCATGACCAGGCCTAGGAAAGGGACACCGTACTGTGCTTGCATTGGCCTCCTTCCGTCCTTGCCTAGGGTCTGCCTGAGCACTGAAGTTCAGTGCCCTGTGATATAGGGCACATTGCTGGACCCCAGAGGTGGCCTGACAGAAGCCGGCCACACCCTCAAGCAGAGCCCAGATAAAACAAAAGACAACAATGTATATGAAATGCATAATTTTTATTTTATTTTACTATTTAGTTCCATTTTTTGTTGTTGTTTGTTTGTTTTTGTTTGTCTGTTTGTTTGCGGTAGGGTCTCACTCTAGCCCAGGCTGACCTGGAATTCACTATGTAGTCTCACAGAGATGCTAATCCTGCCTTCTGAGTGCTGGAGTTAAAGGCTTTTTTTTAAAAAAATATATATTTATTGTCCATAATGAGTTACATTACTTAGTGGGCAAACAATGCGTTGTTATCCCGAATTCCCCAATTCCCCCCCCTCCCCAAGGCTTTTTTTTTAAAAAAAAACAAAAACATTTAGTTCTTTATTATTTATTGATTGAATTTTCTGGGGATGGATCCAGGCAGGGCCTTGCACATGCTAGGCAAGTGCTTTACCACTGAGCTATATTCAGCCTGAACCCATGGGGAGACAGATGAGGACGTGCCTCCTCAAATTTTTAATATTTATTCATTTATTTTTATGTAGGTGTGTGTGTGTGTATGAGAGAGAGAGAGAGAGAGAGAGAGAGAGAGAGAGAGAGAGAGAGAGAGAGAGAGAGAGATGCCAAGGTCTCTTGTCACTGCAAAGGAACTTATGTAAATGCTAGGGAATTGAACCCTAGACCATCAGGCTTTGCAAACAAGCATCTTTAACAGCTGAGCCATCTCAAAAGCCCATGAAGTTTGTTTTCTTGGCAGTTTTAGCAAAAGATTCCCTTCCATCCCCAAGGTCACAAACCCAAATCTACTTAAGACAATGAGGAAGTCTGCCAGTGAGTTCACAGATCACTGGGGCTTTGATGCTGGTTTAGATAGGAGGGAAGACGGAATCCAGGAGGATTTAGAAGGGGCATTGAGGTTGGGCAGAGGTGTGGCTCAGTGGCAAAGCCTTAACCTAGTATTGTGAGGCCCATGATATGGGGTGGAGCAATTTCACCCCTACAGTTAAGGATAGACAAAGGTGGAAGGAGTTTGCCTGTGGCTGGAGAATATTCTGTTCGTCTGTAGGTCAAGTCTCTCCCAAGATCTCCCGCAGCCAGCTTGGCTCAGCCTATCCTAGGGAACAGAGGCTGGACTGTGATTCTAAGGTGGGGCAGGACTGAGCTAGGATCAAGACTCAGTGTCTATCTTTAGCCTCCTTTGCTTACTGGGAATTTCCTCTGGTTTTCCCATGGACCTTTGTCCCTCCCCTTCCGCTTTTGAAGCTCTCATTGCCCTTCCCATCATAATTTGGGCCAATGGGTAAGGTGGTCAGTAGAGCAAAGTCTTCCTTTGGGACTCAGGAAGCCCTATTCCTGGTCCCTCGGATGTCTAGTGTTATGGTTTGATTCATGTGTCCCCCACAAACAAATGTGTTCTGATTGATCCCCAGCTGATGGTAATTGGGGTATTAGAACGTCACTGGAGCTGTGTTGTTGGGGGCGGGTTTATGAGGGTTATAGCCAGCTTCCCCTTGCCAGTATTTGGCACATCTTTCTGCTGCTGGTTGCAGTGCTGTGGTGGAGGTGATGTCCACGCTCTGATCATGCCATCGTTTTCCCTGACATCATGGAGCTTCCCCTCGAGTCCATAAGTCAAAATAAACCCATTCCTCCCATCAGCTGTCTTTGGTTGGGCTCTTTGTCGCAGCAATGAGAAAGCTGACTGTAACACCTAGAATGTTGGCAGCATGGTCCCTCAACAAGCTGATGCAGAGCCACCTTGCCAGGCTGACCAGATGGAGCCCAGGGAAAGCTTGGGAGGGAGGGATCTGGCCAGCCTCAGTGTCCAGGGCATTCCAGCCATGTTCTCAGTTGAACAAGGAGATGAGGCAGGTGCAATGCAGGAGGAGAAACTGTAGGGAGAGAGGAGGGTCACAGACATTCACTAAGAACCAGTTTGGGCTGGCAGATACCTGTGATCCCAGCACTGGAGAGATTGAGATAGGAAGATTTTGAGTTCAAGGCCAAACTGGGTTACTATGTAGTCCTATGGAATCCTTTCTTAACCCCAGTCTTGGGTGGTGGTGGGGGAGAGACCACTTTGTGAACTTTGTTCCAGGAGTGTGTCACTTAAGTTATGTAATTTAGTTGTTCAGGGTAACATGATGGAGGTACATATTATTATCCACATTTACAGTAAAAAATCAAAATGATGACATCCTAATAGAAGAGAGACTAGTTTGAAAGAAGATGAGATCCAGTGGAGGGGAGATTTGGAGAGGGAAAAAGGGAAGATAGTGGAGGAGACTTTGATTATGGTATATTGTCTATATTTATGGAAATTAAGTTTAAAAAGCCAGATATACAAAGTGGCACATGCATCTGGAGTTTGCAGTGGCTGGAGATCCTGGTGTGCCCATTCTCTCTTCTTTCTGTCTCTGCTTGCAAATAAATAAATAGTCAAAAAGTTAAAAAAGAAAGAAAAAATGAAATTCAGGCAGATTAAGTCACTGATCCAGGGCTGCACAGCTAGGAAGGGAGAGAGGGAATATAGATTTGCATGAATCCGGTTTCACTGTTGTTGTAGTCAGCTTTCTTGTTGCTGCAACTAAGAACCCCACCAAAGGCAGTTGATTGGAGGAAACGGTTTATTTTGGCTTATGGAAGCTCCGTGATGGCAGGGAAAGCGATGGCATGAGCAGAGGGTGGACATCACCTCCTGGCCAATATCAGGTGGACCACAGCAGCAGGAAGGTGTGCCAAACCCTGGCAAGGGGAAGCTGGCTATAACACCCATAAGCCCACCCCCAACAACACACCTCCAACAAGGTTCCAATCCCAAAACAGCTGGAGATCAAGCATTCAGAACACATACGTTTGTGGGGGACACATGGATCAAACCATCACAACTGCTTTCTTTCTTTCTCCTTCCTTCCTTCCTTCCTTCCTTCCTTCCTTCCTTCCTTTCTTTCTTTCTTTCTTTCTTTCTTTCTTTCTTTCGGCTGGGTCTCACTCTAGCCCAGGATGACCTGTAATTCACTATGTAGTCTCAGGCTGCCTCCTGAGTGCTGGGGTTAAAGGTGTGCACCACCATACCCGGCTAAATTGCACTGTTTTCTAGAGCAGTCTACCAACACAGAGGCCAGGGAGCTACTGCTCTGCTTTAGGGGGGTTCAGAAGTGGAAGTCCATCTTCTTTTGCCATCCTACCTGCCTCTGAATGCTATTCAGGCAGATGTGGCCAGGCAAGGGTTAACCCCTCCTCTTTGGCTCTGGACTGCATTCTTTTGTGCTGAGGCTGGGGCTGGCAGCTCCAGTCAGGACATCAGGGCAAGAAAGCAGAAAGGACATGGCCAGGGCACCTGGCAATGAATAATCTTCCTGTCCTGCCACCCCCCCCCCTGCCCTGTGGCTGTGGGGCGTGGGCCGTGGGCTGAAGGGGAAGATGGCTAAGAGCGGAACCAAGGCAAAGAGTTCAGGGCTGGGGAGGCAGACCCCAGACTCTGGTCTGCAACCTGTGCTATCCCCATCACCACTTACAGAAACTTAGCAGCTTTCCCCACTTCCCGGCAGCTGCTAACATAGGCCGGCCTTCACTTTCCTTAAGTGAAGCTCACCTGGCTCTTGTTTTGTTTTTGAGACAGGGTCACATATAGCCCAAGCTGGTCTGAACTTCTGTTTCTTTCCTCTGGCCTCCAGCTCACCCAAGTGCTGGAATTATGGCTTTTGTCACCACACCCAGTTTACCATAGAAAGTTTACTTATTTGTTTTTTCCCCAATAATGAGGATTGACCCTAGAGCCTTGCACATGTTCTATTACTGAACCATTTCGCCAGCTGTCCCTCTTAAACTTTAAACTTCAGGGCTGCAGAACCATGATCCACCCCCCAGAGGACCCTCTAGCTGGGCAAGAACCCAGTACAGGCTTCTGTAGACATGGGGAGACATGACCTCAGCCCACACAGGCTGTGGCCCAACTGAGCTGTATCTCTAGTACAGGACATTTGAGCATCAGTTCTGTGTCTGGCATATGATACACATTCAATAATATTTAAAATATTTTATTTATCTGAGAGAGACAGACAGACAGACAGACAAAGAGTGGATATAGGCACGCCAAGGCCTCTTGCCACTTCATACAAACTCCAGATGCATGTATCACTTTGTGTATCTGGCTTTATGTAGGTACTAGGGAATTGAACCCCAGGCCAGCAGGCTTTGCAAGCAATTGCCTTTAACCAGTGAGCCATCTCTCCAGCCCTTTTGTTTTTTTTGTTCGCCTTTAATCCCAGCAGAGATAGGAGGGCCTCTGTGAGTTCAAGGCCAGCCTAGGACTACAGAGTGAGTTCCAGGTCAGCCTGGGTTACAGTGAGATCCTACCTCAGAAAACAACAGCAACAACAACAACAAAACCCCCAGAAGCCAGAAGTTTCCACTCCTCCCATCCTCACTGTAGGGCTTTTGACATCAATTAACAGGTAGGATTCAGTGAGCAATTTAATGTCCCTGCTAACCATTTATTTCTTCTTTTCCTAAACATGTTTTAAGCCAGGTATGCTAGTGCACACCTTTAGTCTGAGCTCTCAGGAGGCCGAGATAGAAGGATCGCCATGAGTCTGAGGCCAGCTTGGGGCTACAGAGTTAAATTCCAGGTCAGCCTGAGCTAGAGTGAGACCCTACCTCAAATAAGAGAGAGAGAGAGAGAGAGAGAGAGAGAGAGAGAGAGAGAGAGAGAACAAAAAACACATTTTAAGCATCTACTGAATGCCAGGCACTGAGGGTGCAGATGAGAAGACAGGTCCTGCTCAGCAGACATTCAGTCATTCTGTGATTTAAGATGCTTCAGGGCCAATGTACCCTCCCTCTGTGCCCTCCTTCAAGCACCTCCCCAAGGCCATGTAAAGGAACCCCCCTCCTTGAGAGCATGGTAACCCCAGCACTGGAACCCTCTGGATGGCCTCCAGGCGACCCCCACATCTGATCTAGAGCGCCGCTGTCCCGCCAGTCTGCGAAGCACTGACTTATATGATCCCAGGAGTCTTACCTTTTAAAATTTTATTTCTATATTTTGGGGGCAATGTTGGAGGACCTTGTACACACCAGGCAAGTGCTCTGCCTCTGAGCCACACTTCAGCTCCAAGTCTTGCTCTTTATAAATGCCCACACAAAGACTCCATCTTACCTTAACAATGTCCCATGAGACCCCAGAGCCCAGACAGTACTCTGACCTGATCTTTCACCTAGGAATAAGTTCAAGGTGGAGAAGCACCATGGCTTCGTGGCACCTTTTCCTTTCCCTCCATGCCTTTCATTGCAATTCACGATGTTCTTGGGGGTCAGAGGCGTTCTCTGCTCTCTCCCAGACACAAAGTGGCTGTTGCATTCATGACCTCACAGTGGTTGTCTCTACCTATCAAGACCTGGGTAACATGAGAGAAGAAAAAAAAATGATGACATCAAAATAGAAGAGGGAATAGTTGAAAAGAAGGGAATGGAGAAGGGAGAGTGGTGCGAGGGGATTATGATCTGGGTGTGTTATGTAGATGTATAGAGGTTGTTAATAACATAGCTCAGAGGTTAAGGCATTGGCCGGATTGCCCAGCACCTGTAAAGCCAGATGCACAGGGTGGCGCAAGTGTCTGGAAGGCCCTGGTGTGCCCATTCTCTCTCTCTCTCTGTCTGCCTCTTTCTCTTTATATCTCTCTCTCAAATAAACAAAATATATATTTTAAAGAAGTCTTTGTGCATATGGCCTTACATGGGTACTGGGGGACTGAACCCAGTCCAAGAAGGCTTTGCAAGCAAGTGCTTTTAACTGCTGAGCCATCTCCCCAACCCAATAAAGGTTTCTACAAAGGTGATTTCTCTCTTCCTTCCTCCCTCCTTCCCTCTTTCTTTCTTACTTTCTCTCTCTCTTTCTTTAAAAATATTTTATTTTTTTATTTATTTGAAAGAGAGAAAGAGAGCTAGGACCTCCTGCTGCTGCAAATGAACTCTAGATACATGGGTCACTTTATGAGTCTAGCTTTTACATGCGTACTGAGGAATAAAACCTGGGTAGTCAGGCTTTACAAGTAAGTGCCTTTAACTGCTGAGACATCTCTCTAGCCCTTCCTTCTTCCTTCCTTCCCCTTCCTTCCTTCCTTCCTTCCTTCCTTCCTTCCTTCCTTCCTTCTTTCTTTCTTTCCTTTCTTCTTTTTTTGAGATAGGATCTCCCTTTAACCCAGGCTGACCTGGAGCTCACTCTGTAGTCTCAGGCTGGCCTTGAACTCACAGTGATCCTCCTACCTCAGCCTCCCCAAGTGCTGGGATTAAAGATTTGCACCATCATGTCTGGCTAGTTCTTTTTTCTTCCCTTTCTCCCTCCTTCCCTTCCTTCCTTCCTTCCTACGTTTTTAATAATTTCATTGATTTGAGGCAGAAAGAGAAAGAGAGAATATAAATATGAGCCCACCAGAGCTTCTTGCCACTATAAGTGGACTCCACATGCCTGTGCCACTTTGAGAATTTGGCTTTTACATGGGTGCTGGGGAATCAAACCTGGGCTATCAGACTGAAAACAAGTGCCTTTAACTGCTGAATCACCTCTCCAGATTTTCTTTTTTCTCTCTCTCTCTCTTCTTCCTTCCTTCTTTCCATTCTTCCTCCCTCCCTCCCTCCCCCTCCCTTCCTTCCTTCTTATTTTTTGAGACAGAGACTTGTTACGTAGCCCAGGTTGGTCTTGAACTCTGGCTAATTCTCAGTTTCTTGAGTGCTGAGATTACAAGCATGCGCTGCCACACAACCCAAGGGTGAACTTCATATCCTGTTTCTGAGCATCTAAGACAGTGCGCACACACAGGAAATGCTCAAGAAATAGTTGTAAGAGGAAAGATAGTGACACATTTTATTTATTGATTTGTGTCGTGTGTGCATATGTGTGTTGTGTGTGCACATGCATAAGCATACGTACGTCAGAGGACAACCTTGGTGTCATCCTCAGCAATGCCATCTACCTCTTTTTGAGTCAGGGTCTCTCATTGGCCTGGAGCTTATCAATTAGAATAGATGATCTGGCCAGTGAGCTCCAGCCTGTCTCCTTTTCCATCTCCTTGGGGCCAAGATTACAGGTATAAGCAGACATGGTGGGTACTAGGGACAGAGCTCAGGTCCTCATGCTCGTGTGGCAAATGCTTTACTGACTGAGCCATCTTCCTGACACTGTTTATTTTTTAGGCTTAATATATATCTAATTTATATATTTTGTAATTAATTAACAATGACACAAATTTTATAAATATAATTTTTTTAAAAATATTTTATTTATTTATTTGAGAGAGAGAGAAAGAGGCAGAGAGAGAGAAGGAGAGAGAGAATGGGCACACCAGGGCTCCAGCCACTGCAAATGAACTCCAGACACATGCGCCCTCTTGTGCATCTGGCTTTATATGGGCACTGGGGAATCAAACTCTGGTCCTTCTGCATTGCAGGCAAATGCCTTAACCGCTAAGCCATCTCTTCAGCCCTAAATATAATTTTTAAATTAAAAAATTTATTTATTTTAAAAATATTTTATTTATTTATTTGAAAGACAGAGAAAGAGGCAGAGAGAGAGAGAGAGAGAGGAAGAGAGAGAACGGGCGCGCTAGGGCCTCCAGCCACTGCAAATGAACTCCAGACACATGCGCCCTCTTGTGCATCTGGCTTTATATGGGCACTGGGGAATGGAACTCTGGTCCTTCTGCACTGCAGGCAAATGCCTTAACCGCTAAGCCATCTCTTCAGCCCATTAAAAAAATTTTTTTTGGCTTTTTGAGATAGAATGTCACTCTAGCCCATGCTTGCCTTGCATTTATGACAATCCTCCTTCCTCAGCCTCCCAAGTGCTGGGATAATAGACACGATCCTGTACTTAGCTTCCACTCCCGACTTTGAGAAGTGCACTGTCCCATTAGTGACCTCTGTAGTGCTCCAGAGCCCAGAGTGTGGAGAAGGGACACAGACTGCACACCTCCCCTAGCACTAGATTGTGCCAGCGTGGGCCACATAGTTGTCCCTATCCCTGGCAGGAGGGATGCTTGTTTCAGAATTTGTCCTCTTCACCTTTGGCATCCTCCTTCCTTTCTGCTTTGATTTCCAGACCTGTAAGAAGACCAGGAGCGGCACCTACCTCCAAAGGCTGCTGCAAGTAGATGTGAGTTCATTCTTGTCACAGTGCCTACCAGGACCCCAACCATTGCCCCAGGGAATACACTGATGGAGTCACCAGGTCTACTGCCTCCATGTTACAGATGAGAAGCTGAGGAACCCAGGTTAGGCACTTGGCCAAGGTCCCATGCAAGGCTAGTGTGTCCAAGCCAGGAGTCAAATGCAAGCACAGTCGGTTCAGCACTCCTAGAAGGTCAGGTGCAGGGCATTCACTCAAGGAAATATAGCACTATGATCATTCCTGTGGTGTGCTTCCACCTGTCAGGAGGCCCTCCCCTTGCTCATTGCCGGGCAGCCCCAGCCTCTCTCCCACTCCCTCTTGCCCAAAGTACCTTTTCCGTCGCTACTTTAGGGAATATCCCAGGGGAAACATGGGGAATTCCAAGGATCATGGCGAGGCTCACAGAGAGACCTTCCCAAGGGCTGGGAATGGCTTCGATACCTGCCTGGCATGGTCTGACCAGTTTGGTCCAGATGCAGAAATCTTCCTGAAGCACAGGCAGGGATAGGTGGAGAGTACTATGTGCGAGGGGGGGGGGAGGTGGGTAGAAGAGGTCATGAAACCATGAATGCACTGCACCCGCCCTTTGACCTCAGAAGCTGCCATGTCTTCCTTAGGAAGCGTTGGTAGCCAAGGAAGGCTGTAGGATGGGCCAGGAAGGAGAGAAGGCCCAATGCAGCCGTAGGCTCCATTTCTGGACATTTGGTGCCACCTAGTGGCCCCCAGAGCTAGACTGTCCTAGAAGAGACCACATAGAGGGACCACCCTTTCAGGCACTCAGCTAATGAAATACAAGCTGGGTGTGCTGGCACAAGCCTTTAGTCCCAGCTGAGGTGGGAGGATCGCTGTGATCTCTGTGAGTTCAAAGCCAGCCTGGGACTGCAGAGTGAGTTTGAGGTCAGCCTGGGCTGAGTCCCTGCCTCAAAAACAAACTAACAAAAAAACAACATAGGTTAGGCGCCTTCTATGTATGTGCAAATCACGACGTGATGTGTGATGGGTGAGCCAGCAGAACACTCACGTTTGCTTGGTTCAGCCCTGTGCCAGTCTAGACTGTCTGTGAGCACTGAGAATTCACAGCTGCCTATGAAGCACTGAAAAGTCCATTGCCAAGTGGGACCTCTCTGGTCTTTACTTTTCACTTCTGGGAAATAAGAGGTCAGGGGTGGATCATCTTCAAGAGCTCGTATGATGCTAAAATCTGTAAGCTCCACAAGACTGCTGAGAGGTTTAGCTTTGAATCTGGGCTGTCATCTACTACCTGTGTATCCTTGAGCAAGTTACTTTACCTTTATGAGCCTGGGTAGTAACGGAAAGATTACCTGGTAACTAACTATCTTTAGTGGTTTTTTTAAAAAAATATTTTATTTATTGAATTTGAGAGAGTGTGTGTGAGAAAGAGGCAAAAAAAAAAGAAAGAGAAAGAGGCAGAGAGAGAGAGAGAGAGAGAGAGAGAGAGAGAGAGAGAGAGAGAGAGAGAGAGAGAGAAACGGGTATGCCTGGGCCTCTAGCCACTGCAAACAAACTCCAGACATATGCACCGCCTTGTGCATCTGATTTTACGAGGGTCCTGGGGAATTGAACTCAGGTCCTCCTGCTTTGCAGGCAAAGCCTTAACCGCTAAGCCATCTCTCCAGCCCTGTTTTCAGTGTTTTGCATTAGGTGAATGCTCAATAAATAATGTGGATGGTGCAGATGACTCTATTTAATAGTCACACCACAAGGCAGAAGGTGGTTTTTAAAATCATTTTATTTATTTATCAGAGAAAGAGAGAGAAAGGGAAAAGCAGAGAAGGAGAGAGTATGGATATGCCAGAGCCTCTGGCCACTGCATGCATCACTTTTTGCTTGGCTTTATGTGGGTACTGGTGAATTGAACCCAGGCTAGCAGGCTTTGCAAGCAAGCTCCTTTAACTGTTGAGGCATATCCCCAGGCCCCAGGGGGGTAGATTTTTTTTCACAGAACAAGCTTTGATTTAAAAAAAATTAAATTATTTACTTCTCTATTTAAGAGAGAAAAACAAAGAGACAGAGTGAGTATGGGAGTGCTGGGGTCTCCTACCACTACAAACGAACTCCAAATGCACACACCACTTTGTGCATCTAGCTTTATTTGGGTACTGGGGACTTGAACCCTGAGCAATCAGGCTTTGCAAACAAGTGCCTTTAACCTTTGAGCTATCTCTCCAAACACTGATTTATTTTATTTTATCATCATCATCATTATTTTGTGTGTGTGTGTGTGTGTGTGTGTGTGTGTGTGTGTGTGTGTGTGTGTGTGTTTCGAGATAGGGTCTCCCTGTAGCCCAGGCTGACCTGGAATTTGCTATGTAGTCTCGAACTCACAGTGATCCTCCTACCTCTGCCTCTCAAGTGCTGGCATTAAAGGCTTGTGCCACTCTGCCCAGCAATTTTTCTTATTTAGAAAGCTTCATATTTATTTAGTGTTCTGATTCTGTGCCTACGCCTTCAACACTTGCATGACGATTTTCTACTTCTCAGTAAAGAAAGCACACTTGATCCTGTCATGTACACATTTAGCACACTTGGAACCACCGTATACCCAGCTGACATGGGTTTTCAGTTTGGGCAATCTCATGAGGACTTTGGGTCTCACAGCAGGAACCCCTTGAAGTCAGCCTGGGCACTCACCACTTGCTGCCTTTGGTGCTTTCCTGTCCCGATTCTTGGTGTCCAGGTAAACAGTTCTATTACCAGGAGTCCTTGACAGCCTAGTCTTGTTAGAGGTTGTGTTGTAGGAGAGCCTGCGACCATATGTCAAACACTGAACCATTCCAAGTGCTGCTTTGGAAGGGCTGGAATGATCCAGGGGTTTCAGAAGCTACCAGCAGAGACCATGCACACCACGGGCCCTCAGCAGCCCTTACTCTTACCCAAGCTCAAAGCACTGCCCCCAGGACACCCTGCTCACCCAAGTGGAAGATTTTAATGATAGGAGCCTAATGTCACAGGAATTGGGAAGACAGGTCTGAGTTGCTTTAAGGCGCATCCTCAGTCAACACTCCAGTGAGATCAAGGAAACCTTGTGCAGGGCAAGAACTGAACACATGATGCTTGAAGGAAGTCATGATACTCCGTATATCTGCAACAGGACGAGGTCACTGTACCC
>PVHP010027497.1:0-23934 GCA_004024765.1 Zapus hudsonius | reverse complement strand
ATCCCCAGTGAGGGGCTGGGGTGTGGCTCAGTGGTAGAGCTCCTGCCTAGAATCCCTAGTGAGGGGCTGGGGTGTGGCTCAGTGGTAGAACCCCTGCCTAGAATCCCCCAGTGAGGGGCTGGGGTGTGTCTCAGTGGTAGAGCTCCTGCCTAAAATCCCCAGTGAGGGGCTGGAGGTGTGGCTCAGTGGTAGAGTCCGTGCCTAGAATCCCTCTAGTGAGGGACTGGAAGTGTTGTAAGAGCACTTGTCTAGCAATACTTGGGTTCTATCTTCAGTACTTAAAAAGAAAAGTGTTGGGGCCAGGAAGATAGTCCTGCAGTTAAGTGTGTTTCCTGCACAAGCATGAAGGCTTGAGGAGACCTGAAATTGCCCAAGTTCGCATCTGCAGAACCCATGCACAAACAGCTGGGTGTGGTCACCTGCATCTATAACCCCAGTCCTGTTGGGGAGCAGAGACTAGAGAAGCACAGACACTCATGAACAGCGAGCTCTGGAATGTGTAGGGGACTCTAAGGAAAAGCAGGCAGGTGGGCAAGGCCACATGGTGCCACAGTTGAATATACATGGTGCTGTGTCATACACCACACCTACTATGCACATGCACACACACACACACACACACACACACACACAAACTGAATGTTAAGTAACTTACCTAAGCTACAATAATTCACTACAGTTAGAAGTAGGTCTTCTAATTCCTGGTTAAGTATTCTTTGCCCAACACTATGGAGTCTCCCTAAAACAAGTATGCCTCCTGGGAAAGAATCAAAGAACTGAAAGCTCGGCTTCTCTCCTGGGTATATTCCCAATGGACTCTAAGTGAGCACACCACAGAGACACCTATGCATCCATGTTTGTTGCTATACCATTCACAATAGCCAAGGTATGGAATCAGCCTAGATGTCCACCGATAGATGAATAGATTTAAAACACACACACACACACACACACACACACACACACACACACACACACACACGTTTTTCAGTCATAAAGGATAAAATTATGTAACTTGCAGGAAAATGGATGGAGCCAGAGATCATCATGTTAGGCAAAATAAACCAGATTCAGAAAAACAAATACCATATATTTTTCCCTCATATATGGAAGCTTGGTTTAAAAAAAACCCCAAGATGTGAAAGTAGAAAGGGGACTATTTTAGAAGAAGAAGGAGACCAGTGTACATGTGTACTGGGGAGCATAACAAGACAGGATAATAGGCAGAGTGAATATGACTAACACATATAATATACATGTATGAACATGTTATAATGAATCCCATTATTTTGACCCTTGTGTAGTCACTAATTAAAAAATAAACTTTACTTCTCCCTTACACACAAAACACTTCTGCCAAGTGATGGCCCATAGAACCCAGGTAAGAAAATAAAAAAAATAAATAAAATAAAGATGCCTTGTGTCTTGACCAACCATATATTGTAACTGTCCTCAGAAAGCCTGACTTGAGTTTTGTCTTACAGAAACTGCATTTGTTCATTTATTCTCCCTGTCATCCCCCCGCCCACTTGTCCCTACAGCTCGAGACTGAGGGAAAAAGCTCAAAACACTCTGTTCAGTTCATTTAGGTTATTCAACCACTTGGGGATGTGAAAACCTAGGAAAAAACCACAAGATAACGTTGAGGCTCTTTTCTGGGTGAACTCTGGCATCCAAATGCATTAATGTGGTGCCATTTTCAACTGTCCTGTCCATCTCCATCCTTGTCCGTATCAGAATTTTAATGTCTGCTTCCTTGTTTGAGTTATGGTAATTTATTGTAATCGTGATTTTGACCTTTTCAGTATTTTGTATTTTTATTGGATAGCTGTTTCACCTCTCCCCTGGGGGGTGAGCCAGGCTGAAGATGAGGGAGAGTGGTAAAAACCAACCAATCAAAATACAGAATATTTAAAAGGTCAACACACAAGAGCAAACTACTAATTTGGAAAACACACAAATGTGAGAGGGGTGAGCATTCCAAACAGCATGGTGGTCAGAGCTAGAGCAAGAAGTGGTCAAGAGATGGCCGAGGGATCACTCCTGACCCACAGCACAGAGACCAGGTGTGGTTGTGCCCATGCACTCCTGCTGTTCCAGTACTTGAAGGTGAAGCAGAAAGATACCCACATAAAGCCACCTTTGCATCTGGCTTTATGTGGGTACCAGGGAATCTGACTCAGCTCCTTCTGCTTTACAGGCAGGTGCCTTAACATCTGAGCCATCTCTCCAACCCCCTGTTTAAGGTCATTCTCACAATGAGTTGTAGGAGACCCTGTTTATTTATAGATAAAGAGAGATGATTGATAGATTTTAAATAGATGATAACTAATAATAGATGATAGATATATAGATGATAGGTAGATAGATGATAGATATGACAAATGATAACTAGATATCGGTAGCTGATGATAGACAGTAGATAGATAAAGATACATAAATAGATGCTAGTAAAACCCACAGTACAATGGTTATTTCAACCACTTAATATAAACCCATTATCAGAAACCCAAGAAGAAGAGATGGCCAGTGCAAATGGCAAAATCAGGGGTGCAAACTATACCTTTCATACTTCCTCCTCTGCCTGATACAAGAGAGAATGGGCCCAGAAGGTCCCAGAGATGCCAGGGACTTTTCACATAATGTGCAATTCCCAAAAGTTGCAAAAAAGGTACCATGTAGATGGCCCTTTACCTACAGGCAGATAACCATAATCTCCAGGGTCTAGAAGGGACCCTCTTCTATTTCTTCTTTGAAGCTCTCTAATAAACATACTTCCCTCACTGATTCTTTCCAGTGGAATTATAGGAGTTAAAAGCATAATACAAGCTGGGGAACATGGTATACACCTTTAATCCTAGCACTCAGGAAGCCAAGGTAAGAAGATTGCCATGAGCTTGAGGTCAGCCTGGGCTACAGAGCAGAAATAAAAAGCAGAGTAATAACCTTGTCTTGAGCCACATATGGTGACTCACACCTGTCATCCTAGCACTGCGGAGTGGAGATACAAGGAAGATCACATGTTTGAATCCAGTATGGGCTTCATGGGGAGACCCCATCTTAAAAAATACTGTATACCGACACTCAAGCTCAAAGAAGTATAATTATTGATTCAGACTATCTCCTGTGGGCCTCCAGGTCGAGTCTACTGAAGGTAAAGAAGCACTCGGAATGAATTACCATGTGTCATCACTCACCTATGAAAACTTCGACATGTTATTTATTAACAACACAAAATAGCAGGCAGCAAAGGTCTGGTTTGGTTTTTTGGTCTTTTAAATTTTTTGTTTGGCACAAGGGATCAAACCAAAAACCTTATGCATGTCTGGCAAGCACTCTACCACTGAGCCAGCATTTCATTATTGATACAGATTTCTTTATTAGGAATATTTGATATGGATAAAATTATATAACTTGCAGACTTTCATTACTGGATTTTTTTTAACTTAGTATAGTATTTTGTGAGCCATTCATATCGTAGCATGGATCAATATGCCATTTCTTTTTTTTCTTCATTGTTTTAGGTTTGGTTTTATACTAGGAACTAAATCTAAAGTCTAGCATATCCTAGACTAATTCTCTATCACCTAGACAAGCCCCAGCCCCTCACTAGGGGATTCTAGGCAGGTGCTCTACCACTGAGCCACACCCCAGCACCTCACTGGAGGATTCTAGGCAGGAGCTCTACCACTGACCACACCCCAGCCCCTCACTGGGGGATTCTAGGCAGGTGCTCTACCACTGACCACACCCCGGTGCCTCACTGGGGGATTCTAGGCAGGAGCTCTACCACTGAGCCACACCCCAGCCCCTCACTGGGGATTCTAGGCAGGAGCTCTACCACTGAGCCACACCCCAGCCCCTCACTGGGGGATTCTAGACAGGAGCTCTACCACTGAGCCACACCCCAGTCCCTCACTGGGGATTCCAGGCAGGAGCTCTACCACTGAGCCACACCCCAGCCCCTCACTGGGGGATTCTAGGCAGGGGCTCTACCACTGAGCCACACCTACAGCTCCACTCTGGGGGATATTAGGCAAGCATTCTACCATGGAGCTACTTCACTGGCCTTTAAAAAAATTTTTTTTGAGAAAATTCCTGAGAATTTACTCAAGTTCACTTTAAACTCAGTCTATAACCCAGGCATGTGCTACCACACCCAGCTTTGATCCTGTTTAATTTTCTGTTTTTCAGTTGATTATTCAATTATTACTTGCCAAGTCCTTGTCACTGGACTGGAAAGCCATTCAAGCCATCTTTCCCAAACACTTCCATCCACTTCATAGAATCCTGGGCTGTTCATAAAATTGGAGATTTCTGTTTGCTTTTGATTTACATTTAAGACAAAAAATATTGAAAATTACATAAAAACTGACTAAACATGGAAAGGACATGTTGATGTGAAGAAGAATTAGGTATACTTTAAAAGCTTGCTAGTGAATTTTTGAAGGCTCTTATTTTCCTATGTAAACCCTTAACTCTAAGGACTCAATAATGCAAAATTAAGTTCATGGACTCTAGACTTTCCAAAGAGCAAAACAGAATTTAACACTTCATAAAGATGGTTGCTGGATGTTATTCACCTACTAACACTTTCTAGTTTGTATCAAGTCAATAGTAATGCAGCTAAGTATACCATAGGGTAAGAAAGATGCAGATTTGAGATGGTGGGTGTGATGGGTGACATTCATTATCTTAACTTGACTGGATTTAGAATCACCTAGGAAACAAATCTCTGGGCCTATCTGTAAGGAAGCATCTAGATTAGGTTGAGGTGGGAAGACTCACCCTAACTGTGGGTGTCACCATGTCATGGGCTGGGGGTCTTGGACTGAATAAGAAGGAGAAAGTGAGCTGATCATTAACACTCATCAGTATCTGCTTCCTGACTGCAGACACAATGTGACTAGCTGCCTCATACTTCTGCCACCATGATGGACTATATCACCTCAAACTTTAAGCCAAAATTCTTCCATTAAGTTGCTTCTGGTCAGGTATTTTGTCACAGCAATGAGGTAAGTTGCTAATACATACCCTATCTTTCCACAGTTATCCTGGATCCTGCCTACATCTTTCCTGGCCTAACTGGGAATGTGGATGCATGTGTGCTTAGGTAAACATACTTCTTCTCATAGGACTATTGATTTCTCAGCTGCCAAGGTAATAGGTATCTGGTATATCTTGAAACCTCTTTCTGTGGTCTCAAACAAACTCGTTGTGCATTATGAATGGTAGCTTTTTTTTTTTTCATGAATGCTAGGGCATACAGAAGTTGAGCATTGCTGTGGTTTGAATTTAAAATGTCTCCCATA
Source organism: Zapus hudsonius (assembly GCA_004024765.1). Lineage (NCBI taxonomy): Eukaryota > Metazoa > Chordata > Mammalia > Rodentia > Dipodidae > Zapus > Zapus hudsonius. The sequence continues at coordinate 18,622 of PVHP010027497.1, read as the reverse complement.
AGCTCCTGTGTTGAAACACTTGATCCCCAGCAGGGTCTGCTGTTGTGGAATGTTGTGGAACTTTTATGAGGTGGAGCTTTGCTGGAGGAAGTGGATCACTGGGGGCCAGGCCTTGAGGTTTTATAGCTTGCTTCTACTTCCTGTTGCTTTCTGCTTCCTGACTATGGCTGCCATGTGACCAACCAGCCTCCTGTTCTGGTTGTCATGCTTTCCTTCTCACGATGGCATGAATCCTCTCAAATCCGTAAATCAGAATAAACCCTTTCCTTCCTTAAGTTGCATCTGATCAATAAAGTCACAACAGCAAGAAAGTAACTAACACAAGCATGAACTCTAAATATGTTCCATCTTTGCAGTCAACCGAATTGAAAGCTTCCTGTGGTATCCATGAGCAAGTGGTTCTGGTACCCCTGCTGACCTTTCAGATACAAACCTCTGCAGATGGAGGCTGGGGAGATGGCTCAGTCAAGTGCATGTCACGTAAGCCTGAGGACCTGAGTTCAGGTCCTCAGCACTCACATACATACTGGGAAGGTATGGCAACCCACCCATAACCCCAGTACTTGAGAGTTGGAGACTAGGGACAAGCTGGCCAGCTAGACTAGCTAAATTGATGAGTTATGGATTCAAGTGAGAAACCTTGTTTCAATAAATAAGGTAGACAGATTGAGGAAGACACCTGACATCAACCTCTCGTCTTCACACACAGGCTCCAGAGTGCACGCACACCCACAACACATGTGATCATCCAGATAGTAACATGTAAAATAAATTCATCTGCATGTGCCCAAGTCCTTTATGTAAAATGGGATTTGGTTTGCATAGAACCTGTGTATAAGCATTCTTATGTTTCCAACTACCTCAAGATGATATGTAAAACCTAATATGATGAAAGTAGTGATCACACTGAGTCTTTTAAGAAGCTGTGTGTGTTCAGTACAGATGCGACCGCCAATAACCATGTAAAAATACCTCAGAAAATGCAAGGTGAATGTGCTCAAACGAGAGCTAGAGAGACCCAGAATGAAACGGTGAAAGGCTAATAGCAGGGGATGTGACCACATAGCTTCACTCGTATTGGTTCATCTTAGTGTTCAGCACACAGGGAAATCAAGTGTTTCTTTCTGTTTTATTTTTGGTGTGTAGCATGTTGTGATTTGTGTATTGGGTGTATGTACACATCCATGCAGATACACCCCATGTAGCCACACGTGGAGGCCAAGGGGGACATCAGATATCTTCCACTGTTACTCTTATACTATGGATTATGTCTCTGAGCCCAGGAACACACCATTCTCAGGTAGACTGCCTGACCAAGGAGCCCCAGTGGTCTTCCTGCCTCCACCCCACTCAGCACTAGGGTTACAGGCGTGTACCACTACGTCCGCCTTTTCATGGGAGTCCTAGTGATTAGTCTCCGGTTCTCTTGGGTGTATAGCAAACATGATTAGCATGGAACCATCTCCCTAGCCTCACTTTCCGTAACACTTTTGTTCACCTATTTCCGATCCATGATTGAAAGCATGGAATTCACTCCCAGGAAGACAGAGGAATGACTCACAGACAATGAGATTGTTTGTTTACTGCTTGCCAGGCTCTCTTCTAGCTACTTTCCATTTCAGTGGCTGTGCTGTGAGGTACAAGTTGCCCCATCCTCCTTGGCTTCACCTGACAAAGAAGGGTTAGATGGGAGGAATGTCTTTGTCTGCTGTAGTTGGAATCTGAAAAGTCCAAGTACCATATTACGAATGCTTGTTTCCCAGTTGGTGGTACGATTTTGAGAGGCGGTGGAACCTTTAGGAGGTAGGGCTATTGACTTGATACAGACAGAAGTGGCTCACTGGAAGAGCAGCCTTGGGGGTACCTTATTCCTACCCACTTCCCGTCTCCCACCTGCTTCCTGTTCTGCCCAGGATGTGAGCAGCCCCAGCCATTTGGTCCTGAAATGCTCTGCCCTGCCTTCCCCACCATAATGAACTAAATCCACAAAGCAAAGTAACCCCTTTCTCTGAGGTTGTTTTGTTCAAGTATTTGGTCATGGTGACCCCCTGCTAGAATTCCTGTGTTGAGAACTGCTCCCCAGTGGGATGGTATTTGGGCCCTAGGAGGTAATAAGGTTATGAGAATATGCCCCTCATGGGATAAGTGCTTTTATAAGAAGAATTCAGAAAACCAGTACCAATGCCTTTCTATTACTACACAATGAAACATCACCAGTTTGCTGGGAAGAGAGAGCCCACACCAGAGCCCAGCCATGCTGGTATCTTGATCTTGGACTCAACGCCTCCAGAATGATGGGGAATAAGATCCTGCCGTGGATAAGCCACCCAGTTCATGGTATTTCTTTTAGCAGCTCAAGCTAATTAGAGGAATTATCAGTGGAATTAACACAACCACTTCTCAGTACAGCCCTTCAGGGCATGGCTCTTAGTGAGCAAAGGAGATTAAATTAAAAACAGAAAAGAACATTTTTTCCTATAGTGATGTTTCCAAAACTTAACCTAAAAAAAAGCACAAAGTGTTGAAATGTCTAATAAAAGTAGAATCATAAGAAGAATTTCCATGTGACCAGAAGCAGGCTTATAGTAAAAGTGGAGCCCAAAGGTGATGTGTAGAATTGCAGAGGTGTGGGAAGTTACAAAATCAACTCGACCATAAGGAGATAGGCTTCTAAGGTGGAGGATATGGCTCAGTGGGTAAAGCACTTGCTGTGAAAGTATGAGGACCTGAGTTCAAATCCCCAATACTCACCCACCTAAAATGCCTGGCTTGGTGGTCTTTGCCTGTAATCCCAGCTCCGGAGAGGTGGAGACAGGAGAATCTCTGGGTCTCATTAGCTAGCAAGTCTAGCTGAATCAGTAAACTCCAGTTTCAGAGAGATCCTGGTTCAAAAACCAAGATGAAAAAGTGAGGGATGGGGCTGGAGAGATGGCTCTGCGGTTAAGGCACTTGCCTCCAGTGCCTAAGGCCCAGGATTCAATTCCCCAGTACCCACATAAGCCAGACCCACAAGGTGGTGGCCCTGGTGCTTGCTCTCTCTCTCTCTCTCTCTCTCTCTCTCTCTCTCTCTCTCTCTCTCTGTCTTTCTCTCTCTCTCTGTATCTCTGCTTGAAAATGAATAAATAAAATATTTTTTTAAAAAACTGAGGGAGACACTCGGTGCTTCATATATGCACACCTCTGGCCTACACACACACATACTAAAAAATAAAACAAAAAAAAAATAGAAAGAGGTTTCTAGACAATTACTGTCCCCAGGTCTAGACCTGGACTCATGACTAGGCTTTCCCAAAAGCTCTAATACAGAGCTAATACGTAGTATTTACTCAGGGAGAGTGAGGAGTGGGAGTTAGTTACTATAGCACGCATTATTTCCTAGAGCTACTAGTTCTCCTATGAGAAAAGCCATTCTTCTTTTTCAATATCTGCCTAATTTTTGTAATTACCCAGGCTATCATCAAATAACTTCCATTTATTTCAAAAGACATTTTATCCACCTGGAGGTTTTACCTGCTAAAACCTGGGGCTGTTGCTAGAATGTACACCAAATTCCACAACGGGCTGACGGGTTAAACCTCTTGTCCCCACACAAAAGTGTTTTAAAATATCATATTCGCCTCTGCAGACATTTGGCTAACCTGTCATCAAAAGCAAGACGGAAATCAGGAAACTTCTCCCTCAGGTGGTTCACAAAAGGTTTCCCTCTTTTCTTCCAGGTGAAATCACTCGTGGTTATGATTTCTTTGCCTTGACTCCTCTGTGTAACAGATCATCAAATCAACTTTTGTTCTAGAAATGTATTTTCTCGGCTAATTGGTCCTTGTAGGCTCAGAGGTACCAAGTTTCACACTAAAGGGCCATTCTCTTTATATTAATAAGGCACCTTTCTCTAGAGAGAGTGCAGCATGAACAAATACCAATGACTTAGTGACCAAGGGCATTTTGTGGAATTAAAAAGTTGAATATTATAGAAAAAATTAAATTTACAGCAGTTTCTTTTTATAATTACTCCCCCAAAAGAGCTGATGCCTGGATCAAACACCAAATAGTGATCTGACCAACTGCAAACTAGTATTTTAAGTATAAGAGGTTTCATAAACAGAGTGTTGAGAAAGACAAACAGACTAGGCTGAGAATAAAGCCACGTGGGCAAATTGATCCACAGTTAGGACCAATCAGGAGAGCAGAAAACACACAGGCATTTGTTCTCTATATTATGATCTTGACTTTCTGGTCTTCCAAAATTGAATCTATTCTACCAAACTTGTTTGTCTATTCATCTACCCATCCACCCATTTTTCTATCCATCTGTTATCATCTGTGTATCCATCCATTCATCCATTTATCATCTATCTACCTATATGGCATCTATAACATCAATCTATCCATCTATCAATCTATCTGTCATCTACCTATCTATCATCTGTATCTATTCATCATCTATGCATGTATTCATCCATCCATCATCTATGTATGTATCCATCCATCTATTTATCTATTATCTACCTATATCTGTCATCTATGTATCCATATTCATCCATTTGTCCATCTATCTTCTGTTGAGCTGCACGTCATCTACCTATCACTGTCTTTCATCTTATTTGATTCTGTTGGCTCTCAGTGAACTTACTCTAAATGAACCCTGATTCCATGTTCCAATACGGTTCAGTTCTGTTGCTACTGTTTGTATCCTCTCCAACAAACTAAATTGTTAGCTCTTTATAGAAGGGATGCTTATGTTTTGAACACTGATTTCCAGAGCCCCCAAATCAGAGCTTAAACCTGGTAGAAAATCAGTTCTTGGCTATTCCATCTGTCTTTTGTGTTATTCATACATTGTGAAGGGCAAGCTTTCTGAAAATGTAAAGGCCTAAGACATATTTTTATTGCAGTAGCCTAGAATGTATACTATGTAATTCTGCCTGAGTCAGGGACTGTTTGGTTCCCACTTTCTTGTTTCTTTTATTTCCTCTGCTTTCCTTCACTCCCTTCATCCTAAGTGTCATTAATGTTCTTTCTGTCTTTGAAATTCCCTGCTTCAGATCCTGGAGAGAAAGCTCAGTGAGAAAAGTGCTTAACTTACAAGCATGGGAATGTAGCAGTTACCTTCTCATTGCTGGGACAAAACCCTTGACCAGAAGCAGCTTATGGGAGAAAGGAGTTAAGTAAAGGCTTTCAGTTTTGAGGAGAAGTTTCATCCTGGGGATGGAGTGGGGGAAGCATGGTATTAGTAGAAAGCCGACTCACATCTTGTATCATACCTGGCTGAAAGAGGTCTAGGTACTTGGCTTGGAGCTGGGCCAATAAACCTCAGGCCTGACCTCTGTGACACACAGAGGTGTGTTCTCCAACAAGGCTCTACCTCTCAATGGCTCAACCAGATGGGGATTGAGGATGAGGCTTAATTACAAACACATGAGGCTATGGGGGACATGCTACATTTACTACCACAGAGACTCAAGTTTGAGCTCTAGAACCTATGACGAATGTAATACCAGGCCTGGGGAGGTAGAGACAGGAGGATTCCTGTGGCTCATTGACCAGTTAGTCTAGCCTAATGAGTGAGCTCCCGGCCAATGAGATCCTGTCTCAAAAAAAGCAGTGGGTGGTGTAACTGAGGTTAGATAACACCCAAGGTTGTCCTCTGGGTTCCACACCCATATGCACACAGTTATGAACACACACACACACACACACACACACACACACACACATCCCCTTGAGACATCCCTGTACAAATAAACAAGAAAGGGCTGGAGAAATTGCTAAGTGGTTAAGGCACTTCTCTGCAAAGCCTAAGTATCCAGGTTTGATTCCCCAGTATCCATCCAAAGCTGGATGCACAAAGTGACACATGTATCTGGAGTCTCCCTTGTATCTCTCTCTCTCTCTCTCTCTCTCTCTCTCTCTCTCTGCTTGCAGATAAATGAATATTTAAAACATAAGTAAGGGATGCATTTTATTTTTTATTTGATATGAAATTTGATATATGAACTGCCCCAACTGGATGGGACAGAAGCGAGAAGAGCCACACATCAACAAATAAGAGTTGGAGAGAAGATACCATTAATCTGGTGTACCACACATCCAGGAGACCTGTACATTCTATCTCTGTACCCTTCTTACCAAGAAGATGGGTAGTCATTGCATATTTTGAGAGGGTGGTGGTGGGTAGTGTTTTGGGTTTTTGGAACAGGGTCTCACTAAGCTGTACTAGCAGTTTTGAACTCACTCTGTAGTCTAAGGAGGCCTTGAATTGGGATCCTTCTGCCTCAGCCTCCAAATCATCACAAGGTGCTCTGAAGGACTCTGTTTCACTTTTAACCTACATTAAAAATGAGAAGGGCTACATGTTTACTCAGAATAGACTATCTAGATAGACAGAGCGCTCGGTGTGCAAAGCATGAGGATCAGAGTGCAATCTCCAGCATTCTCATCAAAAGCTAATCAAGGTTATGCGTGCCTGTACTCCAGCACTGAGTGGGACAGAGACAGGAGGATTGCAGAGGCTCCCCGGCCAGCCAGTCTAACCGAGAATCCAACAAACACAGTTCCAGGGTCAGTGAGAGACTCTGTCTGAGAAAAGGGACAGAGGAAGACATTCAACATCCTCCTCTGTCCTACACAGGCATGTACACAGGGCACATGCATATGGGTATACCTGTGCATACACCACACACACACACACACACACACACACACACACACACACACACTAAAGTAATTAAAATCTAGATAACTCTGTATCTGGAGATATGGTGCTTCAGAAAAAAAATGGCTTTCTGCTAGTAACCTGTCAAATGATGGAACGATTCTAAGTATATTACAAATGCATTGCTAAGCATATAAAGGAGAGCCTCAAGGGCAAAAATATGTTTTAGAACATCAGACTTCCAAGAAAACACTGAGGTTGGGTTGCCTTGGGAAAATGCTGATTCAAAGAATATAAGATTTTAGAGATTAATAGTAAAACCTAAGGGAATCAGAGACTAGACTTGGTATCCATGAAAACCAGGGAGAAACTAAGAATTCTACACATAACAGACTTCCTGAGGGCTATAGTCTAGTTGAATAAGAAGGCCAAGAACTAAAAGAATATCAAGATATTAACAGCACATCTCATAGATTATATTTAATGTATAAACTAGCTTCTCTACAGCACATGAGACTATTAAAATACATATGCATCACACCACAAGAAGTTCTCAGAATAGCTTCAAGATTCAGGTATCATTCAAATCCTCTTACTGCAGGGCAATTAAGAGAAACTCAAGTTTTAAATTTACTTTAGGGTTGAAGGTATATATCAGTTTAGAGTGCCTGCCTAGAATCCCCAGTGAGGGGCTGGGGTGTGGCTCAGTGGTAGAGCTCCTGCCTAGAATCTCCAGTGAGGGGCTGGGGTGTGGCTCAGTGGTAGAGCTCCTGCCTAGAATCCCCAGTGAGGGGCTGGGCTGTGGCTCAATGGTAGAGCTCCTGCCTAGAATCCCCCAGTGAGGGGCTGAGGTGTGGCTCAGTGGTAGAGCTCCTGCCTAGAATCCCCAGTGAGGGGCTGGGGTGTGGCTCAGTGGTAGAGCTCCTGCCTAGAATCCCCAGTGAGGGGCTGGGCTGTGGCTCAATGGTAGAACTCCTGCCTAGAATCCCCCAGTGAGGGGCTGAGGTGTGGCTCAGTGGTAGAGCTCCTGCCTAGAATCCCCAGTGAGGGGCTGGGGTGTGACTCAGTGGAAGATCTTCTGCCTAGAATCCCCAGTGAGGGGCTGAAGGCATGGCTCAGTGGCAGAGCACCTGCCTAGAATCCCCAGTGAGAAGCTGAGGGCATGGCTCAGTGGTAGAGTGCTTGCCCAACATGTGTGAGACCCTAAAAATCAATCCCTGATACTATAATCAAATAAACAAATAAATGCCACAGATTCCAGAAGCACAATCTTCTGCATTATTCTCTGAGAAAGTCTTGAGGATTTCTTCTTCTGTTATCATTTTTTTCAATCTGTAGCTATTGTCTTCCTTCCTGTCTTGAATGCTTAGCTTCCTCCTATGACATTTGCCTCTAGGAAAAAGTGTTCATTGAGTAGCTAGAAACCCCTATTTGAAAGATTTCTGCACTTCACCTGGTCCTGGGAGAATTCTCTAGTCCTGCCCTTCACCATAAAGTAAGATCTATCATCCTATGACTCTTCTCCTCCTTTAACATCCATATTCTCCGGGACTCGATAATTCAACTGAACTCCCAGAGTGTAGGTATGGATGAGTCTGTTGGTTTTCTTGCTTTCATTGATTATGTTAGCATACTGTGTGTACATATATGCCATCATGCTTTGTTCACGTGTGTATGTACGGCTCACACATGCCATGGTGTATGAGTGGAGGTCAGTGACAGCCTTGGTCATTAACCCTTGCCTTCCACCTTGAGGGAGGGTCTCTTGTCTGTTGCTCTGTAAGCCAGGCTAGCTGGCCCACAAGGTCCTGGGACTCTCCTGGCTCCATCTCCCATCTTGCCTGTAGGCACCCACATGAATTACAGATATGCGCTACAGCATCTGACTTTATGTGTGCTCTGAGGATCTGAACTCCGGTCATCAAGCTTGCCAGGCTTGTGCAATAAGCGATTCTAGCCACTGAGCCATCTCCCTTGCCTGCACTTTATTCTTACCTGCTCTCCTCCCCCACTGCCCTCCCTAGTAAGCCTGCCCTTAGATGAAAGGATTTATGCTTCCCACCCACGTGCAAGTTGCAAGCTAAGCCACTTGCAGCTTCCTCACCTTCCATTCGTCTTCCCAGAGGTCTTTCCTGGCTTAGAAGATTGAAAACTATTTTTAAACTTATCCCATTTCTCCCTGAATCACCAAATCCCAGGACTGAAGCATTTTCTGTTCACATAAACTCCTAAAATCCTCCTCACTCCCTATCTTTTCCCACCTCCTATGAGCAGACCTAATTTCTACTGAAAGAAGATACCTTTTGTTTATTGTTGCTGTCAATATTTTCCTTAGGCTATCATTTCTGGATGGTTCATGTAGCTCTTTCCCTGACTCAATCTGAGACATTACAGGCTGCTTGCATACAGAGCCCTTTCGCCCCACACGAACTGATCTGCTCCTGGACACCTTGGTCAGCTCCTGATGTCTTGGCCTATCATCTATTACTTATAAAGAACTTGCCCTATGAATAGGAAAACCAGGAGACAATAAAATGAAGTTTGAATCCATTAACACCCACTCAGTCCACAATTCAGATGCTAAAGGAATTTTATACAAGAAGTCTGTCTAGTTTGATTGTAGCTTTTCTAAGAACCCACTAATTAAACTAAATTTTAATCTCCCCTCTATATCTCCAGAGCTACTTTATTTTTATTTTGTGTGTGCACATGTGTGTGCATGTATGTGTGTGTGCAGGTTCACATAAAAGTATTCATGTGAAAGCCAGAGTACAATCTTGGGTATCATTCCTCAGGTTCCATCCACATTTTTCAATTTTTAAAAGTTATTTAAATGCAGGCAAAGAAAGACAGAGAGAAGAGAGATAGAGAATGGTGATGCCAGGGCTTCCAGCCACTGCAAATGAACTCCAGATGCATGAGCCACTTTGTGCATTGTCTTTATGTGGGTTCTAGAGAATTGAACCCTGGATCATTGAGCTTTGCAGGCAAGAACCTTGACCACAGAACCATACCTCCAGCCCCCATCCACCTTTTATTGAGACAGAGTCTCTTACTAGCCTGGAGCTTACCAGTTAATATAGTCACCAGTAAGCTCCAGGCTGGCTGCCCAACAAAATCCAGGGGATTACAACCATGTGCCACCATGCCCTGAATTTTGTTTGTTTGGTTGGTTTTGATTTTGGAAGGAGTTTTGTTATTATTATTCCTGTTGTTTTGGCATGTGGTGTGTGTGTGTGTGTGTGTGTGTGTGTGTGTGTGTGTGTGTGTGGTATTGTGCATGCACATGTGTGATCAGAAGCACACATCCTATAAACATATGTGTAAGGTCAGAGGGAACATTAGGTGTCTTCTATCACTCTTCCACATTGCATCCTTGAGGCTGAGTCTCTCACTGAACTGGGAGCTGGTATTTTTGGCCAGACTGGCTGACCAGTCAAGCCTCAGTGATCCTCCTATCTCCATCCTCCACAAGACTGATGTTACAGGCATACATAGCAGAGCCCAGCTACTTATAGGGGTGCTGGGGAGTCAAACTCAGGTCCTCATGATTTATTGGCAAATCCCCTCTCCTGCTGTGGTGGTTTGATTCAGGTGTCCCCCATAAATTTAATGTAATTCTGAATGTTCAATCCCCAGCTGATGGGAGCTTTGGAATTGGAACCTTGTCGTAGGTTTGTTGTTGGGAGAAGGCTTATGGGGGTTCTAGCCGACTTCCCCTTGCCAGTTTATGGCACACCTTCCTGCCCCTGTTTGCAGTGCTGTGGCAGAGGTGATATCCACCCTTTTCTCATGTCCTCATTTTCCTGGCTATGATGGCATTTCCCCTCGAGTCTGTAAGCCAAAATAACCCATTCCTCCACAAGCTGCTTTTGGTCAGGTTCCGTTGTGACAGCAACCAGAAAGCTGCCTACAACACCTGCTGAGCCATCTCCCCAGCCTCCCACGCCTAGGATTTTTACATGGGATCTAGGAATAGAATATACGCTTGTGAAACTTCACCAAGTGAGCTATCCCCTCAGCCCCAAGAGCTGCTTCTCTTAACAATGCAGTGTCCTAGGGCGCTAAACAAAAATCCACATCTAGTCAGGCAGTTGTGGTGGCGCACGCCTTTAATCCCAGCACTGGGGAGGCAGAGGTAGGAGGATCTCCGTGAGTTCCAGGCCACCCTGAGACTACATAGTGAATTCCAGGTCAGCCTGAGCTAAAAAAATCCACATCTTCTGTGCATAAGTGACCTCTACTTGGTGTTGATTATTACCAAGGTAATTTGTGATGATTTTTCACAAAGGAAGAAGGACCAGTTCTCAAACCTCTCATCAGTACTGATGATAGACACCACCACCCTAGCCTTTCTACAAGGTTGATCTAGTCCAGGACTTAAGGTTAGTCTTCAACCAAGTCAACAATGATGCTAATGTAGGCTGAGCCCTTTGCCACATACTCCCATGATGCTCTTCTTCCTTGTTGCAGGCCCCCAGTAATAGCTCCAGGCAACCTGGAACAAAACTCTAAAACTGGGGGCAGAAATAAGCCTCCTTTGGAAATTTCCCCCCAGATATTTTGGCACAGTAATAGAAAACTGACAAACAGAAGCCCCTGAGAAACAAGATCCAGGAGCCATACCCAAGGGCTCCTCTTCTTCATTTTTTTTTGAGACATGGTCTTATATATCCCAGGCTGGCCTCAAACTCAATAGTTAGCCAAGGATGGCCTTGAACTCCTGACTCTCCTCCTGAGTGCTGGGATTACAAGCATGTACCATCATGCCCAGTCTCCACTTGGATTTGTTTTAGGGTAAAGCTGTTTCCTAGCCTATCTTACTATTCATACCCAGTCTCTGTGTGTGAATGTGCACGTGCATGTGGAAGCCAAAGATCAACATTGGAGACCTTCCTCCATCAATCTCCACCATATTCTTCAAGGTATAAAATTCGCCATTTTGGCCAGATTAGCCAATGAACACCAAGGATCTTCACATCTCCACCTCCCCAATGTTGAGATTACAAGTGTTCATCGCTGCCCACACGCAGCATTTTCTATAGGTTCTGGTCATTGAACTCAGGCTCCCACTTTCCCAGCAAGCTCATTACCCACTTCAGCCATCTCCCCATGCCCCAGTTTCTTCTTACTGCTCCATCTACCTCCCATGGAATTCAAAAGACAGCCACACCAGAATAAACCCAGGGAGGAAGGGCACTTGAATATCCTTCCTCGTCTCCTGTGTCCTCAAGTCTCCATTTCATCCTTAACCCATAGCTTATCTCCTCCCCCTCCAAGTCTGCAAAGCAGTTGGGATGAGATCATGTGGCCAGTGATGGTCCACAGTTCTTACACAAAGCATCGAACAACGAGAATAATGGACCGCCCTCCTTTCTCAGGAGTTCAAAGGAAACAGAGATGAGATTGCAGCACTCCAATCTGTCCAGCTGATTGTGGGTGCTGATGGTGATAGGCTGCTGCTTTCTGATTTATGGGGTGATAAGTAGCGACAGGGTAAGGTCTGACACGAGTGAGCTAAATATATTCCCCATGCTGTGTTCTCCCAAAGTAGATGCTTGGATGGAGCCATCTGCACTGTGGGCTGACTGGATCTCAATAACAACTGTTTGAACAAGGACAGAGATTCCAGATTTGTTGACTTATGTTGCTCTTGGGGAGGCAGAGGGAGTCGTGGTTCTGTTCCAGGACTTCCCATGGGAGCTGTTCCCAAAGGAACACAAAACAGTCACTGTCATAGTCAGTCACACGCTGCTGGGATGAATCTCCAAACCAGGCACAATTTGGGGGAGGAAAGTATTTATTGAAGTAACAGACCCAGGGGAAGTTAAGGAAAAAAGGCTGGCCCCCTTTCACAGATCCAAGCAGAGACAGAGGCAGCACCTCCAGAAGCAAGCAAGCAAGCACACTGTAACACTGTAATTCACAAAATGCAGAACTGCCAGACCTGGGGTTCCAGGTATCCCTAGAATTTTGCATCCAATTTAGAAAGGGTGTCATGACCCCAGGAGGCCAGGCCAAAGTGACACTTCCTCTAGCCAGAAGCCTGGAGACAATTAAAAATTTAATAAACACAATTATAATAAATTTTATAGGGGGACATTTATTCAAAACAATCACATTCACTGAGACTGAATATGTTCATAGTTTGGGGTGACCTGCAACATGTCCTGTGGCCTTCAAAGAGGTGTGAAATTAAAGAGACGGAATCTTTTTTTTAATCTAAGCACTCAAAAAAGAACTCTTCTCATTTTATTATTAAGAACTAGAAGGGAGGTAGGGAGGCCCAGAGAGTAAGAGTGCTTGGTGTACAAATACCCCTGTGAAGGTCAGAGGACCACCTCTGGGTGTTGGTCCTAGCTTTTCACCTTGTTTGAGTCAGGGTTTCTCTTGCTTCACCTAGCTGGCCTGCAAACTTTGAGATCCTCCCATTTCTGCATCCCATGACTGTAGGCCATTAGAATTATAGACACATGAGCTACATATGATCTGCTTCATGTGGTTGGTGGATTCTGCACAGCCAAACTCTACTCATCAAACTTGTCTGGCAGCATAGACCTTTATGTTTATATTAGTGCCAGCCAAAGTCACACTCATTCTTTTTGTCAGACATCCACCATGTAGGTGACTCTCAGCCAACACTCCCTGTCACACATGGTGCTGCAAAGTCTCAACCCTCTGGCCTTGGGAATTGGACCTCCATTTATCCTAAGAGGTTGCTCTGGCTACATTTGCCCTCCACCTTTGTCCTCTTGTTTATATTTTCATAACACTGATATTTTTTAATCACTTAACATACTAGACTCATAGCTCTATGTGGCCCATTACTATAATAAACCTCTTTGTAAATATTCATGGAAATCAGATTAAAAAGAAAAAAATGTTGAAAGGCAAAGCTCCAAAATATACTCTGACACACTTCCTGCTGAATTAACTTGACTGTTAAATGAGTCCCTTTCAAAAAAGACCTCTTTAATCTGGAATTATCCCACTTGGTTTTCCCTCTTCCTGTCACACCACCATGCTGACTTTCAGCTCTCTGGGTGAGCCTAACCACACAAAACTGATTTGTGGGCTGGAAAGATGCCTCAACAGTTAAGGCACTTGCCTGCAAAACCTAATGACCCGAGTTCGATTCTCCAGTGCTCATGTAAAGCCAGATGCACAGAGTGGCCCAAGCAGCTGGAGTTTGTTTGCAGTGGCTAGAGGCCTTGGCACACCCATTCTCTCTCTGTCTTTCTCTCTTTCTTGGAAATAAATTATTCATGGAAACCCACATTGGCTGGGAGTGTCTGTGGCATCTCTTCCAAGTATTCACACTCAGGCCAGATCTTCAACTTTCCAGGAGGAAGTCTTGAATACTTTTTGTGTGTATAAATTTTTTTTCAAGGTAGGGTTTTGCTGTAGCCCAGGCTGAGCTGAAATTTACTATGTAGTCTCAGGGTTGCCTCAAACTCAAGGAGATCCTCTTACTCTGCTTCCAGAGCACTGCAATTAAAGGCGTGCTCCACCATGCCAGGCCCTTGATTTTTTTTTTTTTTTTTGGACTCAGATTGCAGTGATTTGAATATGAAAAGTCCCCCAGAGCCTCAGGTGCTGGTGATTAAGCCTCATACTCAATGCCCAGCTGGTGGAGTCTGGCAGGTGGAGCCTTGGCTGGAGAAGGTGTGTCACTGGGGGAGGAGCTTGAGGTTTATTAGTCCAGCCCAGCCCTACTGTGTGCTCACATATGAGCTCCATTTGTATTACTTCCTTCTCTGACTGCTGGGACAAGAAGCGAATGACAGCCATCTTTCCCTCCATGATTAAACTTCCCCTCAAAACTGTAAGCTTAAAATTAACCTTTTTCCTCCCATAAACTGCTTCTGGTTGGGTGTTTTGTTCCAGCAATGAGAAAGTAATTGCAACCTACAATGTCACTATGTAGCTCAATCTAGCCTGGAACTCTCAATCCAGCTACCTCAACCTCCCCAGGGATGGGATTACAGACATGCACTGCCATGCTGGCTCTGGATATTTGTGAGTTGAGATGCCAGTTTCCTTCTGGGTTGATAATTCAAACTCCATTTGCTTGCCTCTGATTTTATAACCACATTTGTTCTTCCTAATTCACCAAGGCAACCCATCACAGTGGGAGGTTGTTATGGTTTGAAAGTAAAATGTCTCTCAGAGGCTGGTATGTTTAAACAATTGGTCCCCAGCAGGTGGTACTTTATAGAGGAAGGAAGACCACTTAGTAGGTAGATCCTTGCTAGATAAAATAGATCACTGAGGGTGGTGCTTGAGGTTTTATAACCTGCTCCATTTTTGCTCAATCTCTGCTTCCTTAATCTGACTACAATGTGACCAGTAGGCCTCAATCTCCTGTTGCCAGGCCTCCCCCCCCCCCCCCGGCCACCATGATGGGCTGTGAGTAGAAATAGACCCTCCTTTCCTCAGGCCGCTTCTTGTCTGGTCTTTGGTCATAGCAACTAGCAAAGTGACTAATACAGGGAGCTAGGTGGACAGTGGGTGGTTTGTTGTTTTTTTTCAGTAAGATTGGGTACAATTTTTTGTCTTAGAATGTCACATACATCTAGTTCATGATCTATATTTTAGCAGTATCCAATAGAGTGATTTGAGAATTAAGCAGTGTGATACACTAAATTAAAGAATTAGGGGACTAAAGAGGGGGCTCAGAGGTTAAAGGTGCTTTCTTACAAAGCCCATGGCCTGGGTTTGATTTTCCCAGTACCCACGTAAAGCCAGATGCACAAAGTGGCTCATGCATCTGGAGTTCAGTTGTAGTGGCTGGAGGCCCTGGTACACCCATTCCCTCTCTCATTCTCTCTCTCTCTCTCTCTCTCTCTCTCTCTCTCTCTCTCTCTCTGCCTACAAATAAGTTTTAAAAAAGGAGTTGGGATCTAACATGTAGAAAATATTTTTAATTGGGTTGCTTTGTTTTATGATAGAGTATCACTATGTAGCCTAGGCTGATATTGAAATCGTAAGCCTTCAGCCTCAACCTCCCAAGTACTGGATATATGTGTGCCAGCACATACAGCCTTCCAAAGAAGATTTTAGAAAACCTCCACATCACTTTATATCCTCCTGAATGTCACTTCAGTATCTCTAGTTCAAGAACCCAACTCAGACACTGGGAATACCTTACAAGCATGTGGACTGAAGTTAATCCCCAGAGTCCATATTAAAACAAAAACAACACCAAAACAAAAATAATAATAAAAAAGAAAAACAACAACCCTCCACAAACATGGTGGTGTACACTTGTAGTTCCAGCACTGGCCCGGCACAGGGAGGTGAATTCCTGTGGCTCAATGACCAGCCAGTTTAGTTTATATGTGGCAAGTTCCAAGCCAATGAGAACCCCTGTCTCAAAGGAGGTGAATGGTGCTCCTAAGGATGACATTTGAGACTGTCCTCTGGCCTTCACATCCTTTGAGCAATGTGACTTAGAAAGCCACAGAATGGTCACATAGCCCTTGTGAAGATGCCTAAGGACAACTCTCCTTCAGACACCCACACTCACATTCAGGTAGGTTTCTTCTAAGTGTGTGTGTGTGTGTGTGTGTGTGTGTGTGTGTGTGTGTGTGTGTGTGCCAGTGGCCACGGAATAGCCTGATCATGTGCTCTCTTGTGGCTCTACACTTTGCTTCACTCTGTCTTGTACGGAAATGTTTTCCTGCAGATCCAGTTTACCAGAGTGGAGGTCCCTGGGGAGGGAAGAGGGCCTCTCACAACAATACTGCCTCTCCCAGCACCTCTCACAAACCTGCCTGCCACACATGGGGTTTCTGCAGTCCTGGAGGTGAAAGCCAAGGACATGAGCCTGCTGGGGGAGCACTCTACGACTAAGCTACATCCCCCACCTTTGATTTTTGTAAGGCAGGATCCCACAGTGCCCTCAAACTGATCTGAAGACACTCCATAGCCCAGGCTGGCATGAAACTAGAAACAGTCCCTCTGCCTCAACCTCTCGGGTACTGTGATTGCAGACATAAACCACTGTTCTCAGCTACAGTTGCTTTTTTTTTTGGGGGGGGGGATTTTGTTGTTTCATTTTTTAACTTTGAGGAGTCATAGGAGAAAAAAAATTTACCTTCCCATGCTTTGGGTGATAATCCTTATGTGATTCAAAAAGACCTGCCAAGTCCAGTTACTGCTAATTTGAAAGAGTCCCTATTTAAGACAGCAAGCCATCCAAAGAGCAGGAACAAATCACTGGCTTTTATTTGCAGCTTTAATAATACAAGGATCCAAATACAAGGAAGGTTTGAACCCAGAAGCAGGGGATAGGAAGCTGACAATCATTTTCCGAAGAGGTTTGTTTGCACATTTCATGTGTGTTTCCTATCTTCCTTAGTTCTTAATTCACTGCCAAGTGTGACCCCCAAAACAATGAAACCATTTAGCCTGGAGGAACTCTCTTCCATGCTATGAATACCGCCACCTGTACTCCAAGGCTCCTTGAATAAATAAATGCTGGAAAGTAAGTTCCGGGCTCTTCTTCTACTGTTTTAGTATTAGGAAGGCTTCCCACAGGATGGACTGTCATCGATTGGATAGCAAGTGCCGTGACATTCAAGGAGTTACTATTTTACATGCAGTGCTGAGCCAA
Source organism: Zapus hudsonius (assembly GCA_004024765.1). Lineage (NCBI taxonomy): Eukaryota > Metazoa > Chordata > Mammalia > Rodentia > Dipodidae > Zapus > Zapus hudsonius. The sequence continues at coordinate 1,352 of PVHP010027497.1, read as the reverse complement.
GTGCCTGCTTGATCTCGCTGTTCACATGACAAAGCAACCACTTATTAGTTACAACGACAGAGAGAGAGGCTGACGTGTCTGAGAGAGCCTGGGTTAATGGTATCTTGACATGCATTTCTGGTGTCCACACTCAGAGATCATCCTCTGAAATCTCAGCAAAATTATGGCCTGCCCTGCAGGAGGCTGTGGTTCAGCAGTTTATTCCTTGGATCTGTGAGGTGATGTGATCAACATTGATAAGTGTGCAACTTCAAAATCATGACACTGAGTTTTAAGGCTATTGTATGCTTGGATGTGAAAATGTGAAATGTCCCCCAATAGGCTCACATGTTTGAATACTTGGTCCCTACCTGGTGATGCTGTTTGGGGAGATTGTAGAACCTTTTACAAAGTGGAGCATACCTGGAGGAAGTGGGTCGGTGTTGTGGTTAACCTTCTCATTACAGGGACAAATTATCCAACCAAAAGCAGCCAATGAGAGAAAAGTTTTTTTTTTATTATGACTTACAGACCCAAGGGGAAGCTTCAGAATGGCACAAGCAGAGGCTGGACATCACCTCTGCCGCAGCAGGTGGAAAACAGCAGCAGGAGAGTGAGCCGAACTCCAGCAAAGGGGAGTTGACTATACCAATGCAAAGCTGGATCCCAACAACACATCTCCTCTAGCAAGGCTCCACCTCCCAAATTGCCACCAGGTCAGGATCAAGTATATAAAATACATGAGTTTATAGGGGGCAGCTGATTGAAACCACTATAGTTGGCAAGGAGTGGGCCTTGAGGGTTGAACTGAACTTCTTTCCTGATTTGTTAAGATATGAAGAATCCCAGCTATGTGCTCTCCTTCATCTTGCTTTCCTGGCCATATTGGATTGAACTCCTCTCAAATAATGACCCCACTCCCCACCAAAAAGTCCTTCCTCTTTTAGGTTATTTCTTTCAGATATTTCATCACAATGACAAGAAGAATAACTAGTATAAGGATATACTGTGATTACCTCTAATGAGAGAAAGAAAGAAAAAGGGAAGCCAGAATTAGTGACACAGACTATAATCTCAGCCATTCAGTAAGATGAGGCAAGAGGATGACAAATTCAAGGTAATCATAGGCTACAAGGTGGTTTAATGCCAGCCAGGAAAACTTAGTGAACTCTGTCTCAAAAAAAAAATATTAAAGATGGCCTAGAATCCCCCAATGAGGGACTGGGAGGTGTAACTCAGTGGTAGAGCTCCTGCCTAGAATCCCCCAGTGAGGGGCTGGGGTGTGGCTCAGTGGTAGAGCTCCTGCCTAGAATCCCCAGTGAGGGGCTGGGGTGTGGCTCAGTGGTAGAGCTCCTGCCTAGAATCCCCCGGGG
>PVHP010027496.1:0-23816 GCA_004024765.1 Zapus hudsonius | reverse complement strand
TCTTGTTTTGAGACAGGATCTCTCTTGTTTTGAGACAGGGTCTCTCTTGTTTTGAGACAGGGTCTTTCTCTTGTTTTGAGACAGGGTCTTTCTCTTGTTTTGAGACAGGGTCTCTCTCTTGCTGCTGCTGCATGTGAGCTCCAGGATCCTTCTGGCTCTTTTTCCCTTTGCTGTAGGCATGTTGGGATTACAGATATGTATACCACTTTATGTCCGATTTTACATGGGCTCTGAGGAGGATTGAACTGGCTTTGACAGGCTTGTAAGCAGGCTCCTTTAGCCACTGAGCCATCTCCCCAGCCTCAAATTGTTGGAATACTTTTACACTCAACTTTTTCCAGTTAATCACCTTTCCCTTTGTTCTTTCCAGCCTTTCCTGCTTACGTTTCTCCTTGACAAGAAATCATTTCCACATGTGCTCACTTTGGCAGCACATATTGGGTCCAGAGGAGGTCGGCATGGCCCCTGTGTGAGGGCGACACACAAATTCATGAAGTAGCGCATGCAGCTGAGGTGTCCATCAACAGATGAATGAATAATGAAAATACGGTACAAATATACACAGGGATTTTATTCAGCAATACAATGAAATTATAAAATTTGTATGGAAATGGCTGGAGCTGGAAAATGTCATATGACCCAGCCTGCAGGTCAGTCAACAAGACCCTAAGGGAGGGGGTGAGAATGGAAGGGACAAGAGATGCAAAGAATGGAGACAAGACAGGCGTCTGATCAAGTCTCGATTTATTGGAGCTCAGACAAATGCTTATAAACCCTCTCCCAGGAGGAAGTACCTGGACACTTGATAGGAATTTGCGTAGCTGGGTTGCTAAGGGACCTGATGCATCGAGGTCATGTGATCTCTAGGAGGAAGCCTCGCAGGCGGGAAAAGGAAACTTAAGCAGAGAGATAGAAACTTAGCTTTGGTTCGTAGAGAAAATGGCAGAGACCTTCAAAATGGCATCGTCGCAGTTAAGGCACAATAAGCAGCTCTGCACAGTTATATTAAACCAGTTCCCAGACTCAGAAAGATGAATATTGCATGTACCCTGTCATATATGGAGCCTAGCATTTAATGTTTATATGTATATATGTATGTGTGCCTGTGGGTGTGAGTGTGAGTATAGGCTATGAACTCTAATGGAGACTGTGTGAGAGAGGAAGAAGGGGTATTGAGGAAGGAAGGCAATGCAAGCAGTAAGGAATCTACCCAAGGTGGAAGGAAGGGTACATGGCTTGGGGGAGGGGAGCAGGACTTGCTTATCGAGTGACTTGAGATGGATTGTTGGATCGTTTATTTGAGATGGCTCTAATTTTTGGATATGGGCACTTATAGCTATAAACCTTCCTCTTAGCATTGCCTTGGCTATATCCCAGAGGACCTGGTAGGGTGTATTGTCACTTTCATTTGTTTTGAAAATTTTTCAGATTTTCTCCTTGATTTCTTCAATAACCTGTTAGTCACTCAAGAGTGTGTTGTTCAGTCTCCAAATATTTGTGTAGTTGGCTGGATTGTTGGCATTTTTTTCCCATGAGACATTGCTGATTTACTGTGCTAGGTATAGTTGACTCTTCCCCCATTTTTCTTTGTTCATTGGTTTCTTTCATGAAGAGAGTGTCCTATGTAATGTTCTCTCAGACAGGGATGTCTGTTAAATATTCCCTTCAGAAATTTCTGGAGAGCTGGCTTGATTGATATAAATCACCTTATTTTTTGTTTGTCTTGGAATACCCTTATTTCTCCATCAATTTTGAAGGATAATTTTGCTGGGTACAGCATTCTTGGTGGGTAGTTATTTCCTTTCTGTGCTTGGGATATATCATTCCATTCTTTTCTGGCTTTTAGGGTTGTTGATGAGAGGTGTGATGTTATTCCTATATTTTTGCCTTTGTACGTGAGTTGGTGTTTTCCCCTTGTAGCTTTTAGTACTATTTGTTTACTATGAATTTTGATGTTTCTACTATGATGCCTTGTGCAGAGGACCTTCTCTGGACAAACCTACTTGTAGTTCTAGGTGCTTCTTGTGTTTGGATGTCAGCTTCTTTCTGTAGATTTGGGAAAGTTTCTCATAGAATTTTATTAAACAATTAATGGGTTCCATTTGCACTTATCTTAGTTCCTTCTCCCCCTTGTACTCTGAGGTTTGGTCTCTTGAGTTTATCCCATAGTTCTTGGAAATGTTGGTCATGTTCTTTCATTTTTCTCTTTATATATTATTGGCTCAGCCTTGTCCTCCATCTCAGAGACTTATTCTTCATGATCTTATCTATTATTATTACATTCTGATGTGGTTTTTATTTGATTGATCATTGCTTTTATTTCCACAATTTTCATTTTTCAGCATTTCAATTTCCTTGCTAAATTTCCCCCCCTATTCCTTGACATTTTCCCTCTAATTTGCTGTTTCACTCACCTTGGAGACTGTCTTGTTGAGATCTTGATCCAACATATATATATATATGGATTGCTCATCTGCCTCTTTGAGGTCATTAATTGTTTTTAGAAGTGGAGCTCTAATTTCTCTGTCGTTCCAGCTATCTCATTTTCAGCTCCCGTGGTCAGGGAGTTGAGTGTTTGGAGTTATGGTTCATGGTCCTTTACTCTTTGACTTTCTTTGTTGTGTCTTGGGCATTTTTGGAGATGGAGGTCTCCCCTCTTATTTGTTCTCCTTTTTTTCTACCTCTTTTATTTTTGGTTGTTTCTTTTGTCTTGTTGAAGGACCACAGATCTGGGTATTGGGAATTTGCTGAAGATGATCTCTGTAACAGCCTCAGTGACTACTATTTGGAAGAAAGTCCTTACCTGCCACATGGGCTCTTCACTGGGCACCCAAAAGTTGGCTCTTTGTTGCCTTAGGAAACCTTGGAGTAGCCTCTGAGCAGATATGCTAGAGAGAGTCCTGGCTGGGCTCATGTCAACTTTCATCTGGGTACATAGTTATTGGTGTTTCTTTAATATATATTGAGGTAAAGTCTCGTTCTAGCCCAGGCTGATTGGGAATTTACTATGTAGTCTCAGGGTAGCCTTGAACTCATGGTAATCCTCTTACCTCTGCCTCCCCAGTGCTGGGATTAAAGGCATGTGTCACCATACCTGCCTTAAAATAAATATATATTTTTTAATTTATGAGAGAAAAAAGAGGAGAGAGATACAGAGAGAGATAGATAGTGAGATAGAGAGAGAGAGAGGAGAGAATGGTTGTACCTTGGGCCTTTTGCTGCTGTAAACAAACTCCAGATGCATGCACCACTTTGTGCATCTGGCTTTACGTAGATAATGGGGAATTGAACCCAGGTCGTCAGGCTTTGCAAGCAAGTGCTTTTAACTGCGGAACCATCTCTCTAGTCCAGCTGTTCCTTTCTTGGGGTTAACCTTAGTAGTTCAGCTGGACAGAGGTGACCCTGGGATTGTTGATTCTATTCATCAAGCATGGCTTGTATCCTATCATCTTACCCAGAAGTCTTTAATTTTCTTTTAATAAATAGTGTATGTGTGTGTGTGTGTGTGTGTGTGTGTGTGTGTGTGTGTGTGTTCTCTAGGGCCTTTCGAACACCAAATGAACACCAGACACACGTGCTGCTTTTTCTGACTGGCTTACATGGGTGACCGGTGAATTGAACCTGGGCTAGCAGCCTTTGCTAGGAAGCACCTTTAATGGCTAAGCCATATTCCCAGCTCCTGAATTTTCCTAATTATACCTTTTAATGAGAAAAAAAATTGGACCAAATGAAATTTATTCACTTTTTCTTTTGTGATTAATGCTTTTAAGTCTTATATAAGAAATAGTGTCTATCCCAAAGCCAAAAGATATTATGCTGTTTTACTGCCAGAAGTGTTTGTATTTAGGTGTCTAATCTGTATAGAATTATTATATATGGTGAGGGGTACAGTCACATGTTTTCTACATTTATTTATCTAGTTATTTTCATACCTCCTTAAATATATTCATTGGCATCTTTATTGAAAGTCAGTTCTGTCCTTATGTATGTGGGCTTATTTCTGGATTCATTATCCTGTTTCACTGAGTTATTTGCCTGCAAAGCCAGTATTACCCTTTCTTTATTATTCTAACTTCACCCTGAGTCTTGAAATCAGGCAGTGTGAGACCTCTAACTTTTATGTTTGTTTAAAAATAATGATGGCTTGCATATCCCTTGTATTTCTATTTTATAATCAGTGTCAGTTTCCCAAAAATGCCCATTAGGAGGGAGGGAGGCAGGGAGGGAAGGGGAGAGAGAAAGAGAGGAAGAGAGAGAGAGAGAGAGAGAGAGAGAGAGAGAGAGAGAGAGAGAGAGAGAGAGAGAGAGAGAGAGAGAGAATATGAGAATAGGCATGCCAGGGGCTGCTTGCTATTGAAAATGAACTCTAGATGCAGGTGCCACTTTGTGAATCTGGCTTTATGTGGGTACTGGGGACTTGAACTTGGGCTGGGAGGCTTTATAAGGAAGTGCCTTTAGCCACTGAGTCATCTCCCCAGCCCCTGCCCCACCATTAGAATTTTGCTGGATGAGAGACTGGGTCCCTTAACAAGGATAGTCTTCCAATCTACATTCTACACTTATTTAGGTCTTCAATAGCTCTCAGCCATGATTTCATTTTCTGTGAAGTCTTGCATGTTTTGTAAAATTTAGCATTAAATATTACTATTGAATGAATTTTAATATTCTTAATTGTTTTTTGCTAGTGTATAGAAACACAATGAATTTTGTATATTATTTTTGTGTATAGTGCTTCAATTTATTTATAAATTCTAGCAATATTTTTGGTAGATTTTGTTTATGCTGACTATGAATAAAGGTAGTTTTTCTTCTTAAGATAATTAGATCTTTAGGTATTTTATTGCCTCATTTTACTGTGAAAACACCTTTTTTTTTCTATTTGAAAGATTACAAAAGTTAATTATGAGACTCCAGCAGGGGTTGTTACTCACAGCATTCAACTTTGATAACTCTGACATGTGCAGATGCTAGTTTTTAAATAAAGGAGACAAATATCAATTCAGTGTGATAACACTGTTCAGGAGCTACAGAAACCCAATTCTGGAGATAGTTCAATACACAAGGCAGAGAGAATGACAGTGTCACCACCAACAATTAAACTAAAGGCATAATTTTCCATATAAATTTTAGTAACAATAAATTCTAAATTTTTCAAATGTCTAACACTACATAAGACTCAAAGTAATCTATTTTTTTTACCTGATATCAAAATTAAGTTTCCTTTTTCTCATCTAAACATACTCCTTAGCATTGAGAGAAATCTGAATTCATGTGATATACTCTTCCAAAAAATTTTTAACCTTGCTTCAGAAATTTTCTTGTTACACTTAATATATTTACAGTGTTTTCAAAGACTAAGACAAATTTATTAGGCTAATAGATGGATAGTGGGACCATGAAATTAGTAATAATGTGAAAATAAAAAAGGTACTCATTTGTACAAAGTTCCTGAATGTGCAGTATGAAATGGGATCATAGAATCTGTAGAGTTATGAATCACTGAGAATTCAGAAATTAAGCTCCCCTTAAGAAAACCCATTCTATTCTCTTTGGAGCAGAGGTTTCAGAATTATGATGTATATCAAAAGTCTTATGTTTAGGGACTGGAGAGATGGCTCAGTAGTTAAGGTGTTGGCCTGCAAAGTCTAATAACCTGGGTTCAATTCCCCAGTACCCATGTAAAGCCTGATGCACAGAGTGGTGCATGCATTTGCAGTTCATTTTCTTTAGCTGGAGGCCTTGGCACACTCATTCTCTGTCTTGGTTCTATCTCTCTCTGGTAGCAAATAATAAATAAATAAAAATATTTAAGAAATATTATGTATCAAAGCTCCAAAACAAATCATTAGTCTTAATTGCCAAAAACTGTAACTTAAATTAAAAAATAAACCCAACTAGATCATTATTGGGACCATGTAACATTTTGTGTGTGTGTGAGGGTGGGAGGGACAGTGGGTTTTTACTAAGATAACAACCTCATCTCTTCTTGCCCTTTACCAAAACTAATCAAAAAGCCACATACACAGCTCCCTTTGTGTGACTATCTTTGACACACTTCCAAATCTTAACAGCAGAAGAACCTGCTGGAGTGCAGAGGTTGAAGACGCCATGGAGAAGTATGAAGCCAACCTAGGAGTTTGCAACGGGAAAGCAAATACCCTAATGAAAGCAGAACAGTCGTCTACCCTCGCTGTAACTCCTCTGGTCCTTCTTCCACATTGTCTCCCATTAGGAGAAAGTTCAAACTCTGAAAAGGTAACGGCAGGAGGACAAGCTAGAAAACGAAAAAATGATAAAGAAGTACATCAGTAGCTTTAGCTGTCAATGTGTTTCTTTGCTCTTGCATTGGCAATGTCGACACCATCTTTGTGGGTGTCGGCCTTTCTTTCTGTGTTTGTTGATTTTGAGCATCAATTTCATTGTTCATATCCAGGACTACACTCTAGATTTCCCAGGATACTACCTACTTGAGTCAGATTTTCTTCCATTTCTTCTCCTGCTTTTTGGTTTTCTGAGGTAGGGTCTCGTTCTAGCCCAGGCTGACCTGGAATTCACTATGGAGTCTCAGGGTGACCTCGAACTCACTCAGTCCTCCTACCTCTGCCTCCCGAGTGCTGGGATTAAAGGCGTGCGCCACCACACCTGGCTCCACTTCATCTTCTCATGCTTAGATTGTTAGTTGTATGGTTTGCTGAGGCCGACCCTTGGTGACTCAGTCTGGTTGCTTCAATACTACACTGCTAGGTGAATTGTCCCAAAATCTCCCCATGTTGCCTGAGGCCTCTCCAGACTCAAAGTTCTTTGCTCCATTACAAGGGCAGACATGAAGGCCGCAGCACTTGTTCAGTTCTGTCAGTCTTCTCTGCCTCTCTCATGTCTTCATTCATTTGGCCCATGCCTTCTTCTATGTGGTTTGGTTGTTCTCCTTGTGCATCCAGTGTAGTGGGGGTCTTGATCCCTGCATCCTGGGACTCAATGGCTAAACCCACTCTCCTTGTAATTTCCAGGGACTCATCAGTAACTTGGAGAGCCTTCAGCTGGATTTCTTTGGATGACAGATTGTCCATGATGGATTAAAAAACTACCAGGGGCTGGAGAGATGGCTCACAGATTGTCCATGATGAATCAAACCTCTACCAGGGGCTGGAGAGACGGCTCAGCAGAAGGACCAGAGCTCAGTTCTCCAGTGCCCACATAAAGCCAGATGCACAAGGAGGCACATGCGTCTGGAGTTTGTTTGCAATGGCTGGAGGCCCTAGCAGCGCCCATTCTCTCTCGCTCTCGCAAATTAAAAAACCCAACCCTCTAGAAGGTAAGAAATAGAAGTGCAGCTCTTCTGGCAATGTAAAATTACCATTTCACAAGACATCTGGATGCTCTTAAGGGCAGCAGAGCAGCTGACATGAGATCTTTCAAGGGCTGGGGAGATGGCTCACTGGTTAAAGCTGCTTGCTTGCAAAGCCTGTCAGCCCAGGTTCAGTTCCTTAGACTCTATTTAAAGCCCAGTGGTTCTGGTCACTTTTCTCTGGCCTGAGCAGCTCAGTCACTCCAAGACCGGAACCCACAAGGCACACAGCCAGGCACCTGAGAACTTTCACTTTCTCCAAACAGGGCCACAAACACCTCTGCAGCCACAGCAGAAGGACACCCCCTTTTTTAAATTAAGTAAAAACTGTGTGGATACATCATGTGTTGGCACCATCATTTCCTTCCTCCCTGCCCCCACTCTACTGAGGGCCTCCTTACTGGGATTGCTGGTATTCACCATGGGGTTGTGGATTATAAATTGTGAGATCAGCAGTTAGTCATGGGGAGGGGGAGCAATGCCTCTGGATATTCCCTCCCACCCTGTGGCTCTTAAATTCAAAAGACACCTTTTAAATAAATGTTCAAAGTAACACTATTCACAATAGTTAAAAGGTAAAATCAATCCAACTGTCCAACAACAGGTAAGTGGATAAACAAAACAGGCTACTGATTTAGTAGAATATTATTTAATCAGAAAAGCAAAACAGAAAAAGTGCTAATACAAACGGCACATGGTTTATAAACCTTGAAAGAAAAAAGCCAGACAGAAAATATCACTTGTCAAAGGATGCCATTTATGTGAAATATCCAGACCATAGACACAGAAAACAAGATGGTGGAGGGAATCTGAAAGAAGAGGGAAGCCACATGTAACTGCTTAATTGATGCAAGATGTCTTTTGGGTGAGATGAGATGCTTTGGAACTAGATAGAGGGGATGGGCTGCACAGAATAGTGAATGTGTTACAGAACTTTAAAATGATTGGTTTTTATAAAGATGACAAGAGAACTTTCCCAGGAAATTTAAGAATAAGGGATAACAGTCTGGAAGTCTTCCCGTTGGGAAGAGCCTGTTCATGTGTGGCTGTCATCCTATCCTCACACTCTGTCATCTAATCTCTGCCCCCTCAGTGGCTCCTTGGAGGTTTTGTTGGGCTTCACTTATGAACCTCTTATTTCTGTGACATTTCCTTGGGCGTGAGGAAAGATGTTAATAGCGCATGTCAGTTTTACAGCTGATCTAAAACTTCTTTCTAAATTATCAAATAGCCAGCAATGGTGGTGCACATCTGTAATCCCAGCACTCAGGAGGCAGAGGCAAGGAGGATCACTGCAAGGTCAAGGCCAGCTTGGGCTACTTAGTGAGACACTGTCACAAGAAAGAAATTCATGAAATAACTTGAAAAGAGTTGTTCTACCAAAATGGAACAAAACCTCTCTGGGAAAATGGATCAGCGGGCAAAGCACTTGTGGTGCAAGCTTGAGGCCCCGAGTTTGGATCTCTAAGTGGTGCGCATCTATAATACCAGCCCGTTGTGATGAGGTAGGAGGCAGAGATAGGAGAATCCTGGAAGATTATGGCTAGCCTGGCCCACACTGGGGAACAAGAAACCCTGCCTCAGGGTTCATTCTACATGGTAGAATGTAAGCATTTGCATGGGAGGTCGTCATCTGACCTACTCATGGGTCGTGGCATGTACACACCCATACTTTCTCTCTCATGCACACAGAGATTTAAAAGATTGTGAGGAAGTGGATCAGATTGTCAGGGTCAGAGGAATGTGCTCATGACTGTGGGCACTTTGCTGGATCTCCAGCAATGGGGATGATTCGGACTCTCTGGAACTCTTTAAATTGTTTATTCATCATCCACTGTTTAATTCATGCATAGTATTGATCTATTGTCAAGTACAGAAAACAATGGAGAACTTGATGTTGAAGTTTCTGTTAATAAGGAGTCTGATTATAATAATATTCTTTTTTTTTTTGAATCAGGGTCTCATTGTAGCCCAGGCTGGCCTCGAGCTCTGGGAGATCTTCTTATCTCTGCCTCCAGAGTGCTGAGACTGAAGGTGTACACCAACAAGACTGGCTAATAATAACACTTGTAACTTTGTTTCCAGATGAGTTTAGCCAGATTTTGATTGAAATAATCTAACGTAAATTTTTCACACAGCACATATCCAGATGTCCTAAGCAATCTGAAAATTAATGCCAAGAGAGAAAAAATAGAAATGATTATATCTAATTTGGCTTGGCATTGGTTAGGAATTAATCCTATCTGCACCTGCAATGGAGAGAAGGCAGCGTTTGAAACTTTTGTTGTGTTGTTTTGAGGTAAGGTTTCAATTTAACCCAGGCTGACTTGGAACTCACTCTGTAGTCCAGGCTGGCCTTGAACTCTCAGAGATACTCCTAACTCAGCCTCTAAAAGGCATGTGCTACCATGTCTTACTGAAACTTCATCATCATGAACATTAGAGAAAAAAATTTAAGCTTGTAATATTGGCCTGATGATTTTGTAGTTTTATGATATAAAAATTTAAAGCATAATTAAAAAGTACGAACTAGGAATGGGTAGGTGGCTCAGCAGTTAAAGATACAAACCTGCTGGCCTGATTTCAATCATCCAACATTTATTAAAACTGGATGCAAAGTGGCCCATATGCCTGTGATCCCAATGTGCCCATGGCAATGGAAGGCAGAGCTAGGAATATCTGGAATCTTCTGGTTCACTGAGACTGGTGCACATGGCAGAAAAAATAGCCAGAAATACCATGTGGTGGTTTGATTCAGGTGTCCCCCATAACTTTATGTGTTCTGAATGCTAGGTCCCCAGCTGGTGGCAATCTGGGAATTGGAGCCTCCGGAGGCAGTGTGTTGTTGGAGATGGGCTTATGGGGGTTACAGCCAGCTTCCTCTTGCCAGTGTTTGGCACACTCTCCCACTGCTTTTGTCCATCTGATGTTGGCCAGTAGGTGATGTCCAGCCTCTGCTCATGCAATCATGTTTCCTTTTATCATGGAGCTTCCCCTTGAGTCTATAAGCCAAAATAAACCCTTTCCTCCCACAAGCTGCTTTGGTCAGGTTCTTTCTGCCAGCAACAAGAAGTTAACTGCAATAGACCCTATCTTAAAAGAAGGTGAAAGGAGAAGATGGACATCCCTAGATTGTTCTCTGACCTCCACATGGTCACTGTGGTGAACACAACCACACAACACACATCATATACATATACACATACCCACATATATACAGACATGCACACACACATATACACACACATACATACATACAAATAAATTAACAAATAATACTGATTAGCTTAGTTCACTGGAGATCAGGTTCTGTCTAACCCATCTTTTGGAATGTGTGGACTGTGGAAAGAGGTTTCCTTTATTGGAATAGAAAAAAAAAAAGAAAACTCACTTTATGAGAAAAACATTTTCTTAACATTATCAATTTTTAGAATAGGCCCAAATTGGGAGATAATGCAATCACCATTTTTAAAATGTATATTTCTTTGATTAATAATAAATTAAGCATCACTTTATGATCATTGATATTTCTGTTCCCCTTATTCTTCTATTAAATGAGCTTATATATTTTTTGACATTTTCATACATATATATTATATTTCTTATCACTTACCAGTGGCTATGTCATAGAAGAGAATGATGCCCCTTCCCAGACAACCTTGAACTATCTTTAGCTACTTTGGGAGGGGAACACCCTCATGAGCCCCTTCCCTATGTAAACCATGAGTCCAGTGGCTGTGTTGTGTCTTAGCACCAGAGTTCCACAGTGCTCCTCCTCATCCTCCAGCTCTTACATTCTTTCTGTCCCACCTTGAAGGATATTCCCTGGGTCCCACAGGCGATGATGGTTATGTATAGCTTAGGGCTGAGCATTAGTTTCTTATTTTCATCACTGAACCAGTTGTTTCCCTGCATTGACCACCTCCCACTGCCAACTTTTTTAAAAATAGAAATCCAATTTTATTTATTTATTTTTATTTCTTTTTAAAAATATCTTTATTATGAATAAGTATATACATTGTATGAGCAAATCTTGTTAATGTGTCCCTGTTTCCCTCCTCTATGTCCCCTACCCACTGGGGTCCTTCCTCGGTGCACATAATGGACCTGTCCATGGGTTAGGGGGTTATGAACTGCATCAGAGGTAACCAGTTTTTCTTTTTTTCTTTTTTCCTTTCCCCTGTATTGTTGTGTATTGTTGCTGAGGGCAGCAATGTCTCTGGATATTCTCCCCAACATGGCTCTTACATTCTTTCCGCCCCCCTCTTCTGCTCAGTTCCCTGAGTCATAGTGGGTGAGTTTTGAGTCTGCTTTGTTGTTGAGATCTTAAGTATCTCTGGACCTTTGCCCTGGGTTATGATGGGTATCGTTGGTGTCTGTCTCCATTGACTTTTCATGGGTTATTGGTTTTGCTGTGGTGATTGGTCACCTGTTTGTCTCGTCACTTTCTCGAAGGTTTCATTTGGGCCCTGTGTGAAGACTAGATGTAGTTTGTCTCCTGCCAGGATGTCAGCCATTATCCAATGACTTGTTGGTGGAATTGAGTTGTCCCCAGCTCTCTCAATGCCTTCTGAAAAATACAAACAGAATCTCCATCAGAGAGTGAGATCAATATAGGTTATATGAGACAACATTGCTATTTTGGCTAACTCCTAATGGGTGTAGCCTCTCTGTAGTTCTCTGGTAGTGGGAATTTCCCCTTGGAGTTCTTGGTCCCCATAGTGTTATGCCATGGATCCCAGTTCCAGTTAAGGGTTCCTTGTTACCAAGTGGATCTCTTAGCTAATGATTAAATTATTGATTCCCCTCCTTGGTTTAGTGCTACTATTGTACAGATGAGTACTTCTTGATTTCCTGGTCTCTTCCATATAGCCATGTGTTCAGCATTCTTGTGACAACTGTCTATATTGTATATCAGTGGTCTCTGCTCTCTCCAAATATCATTGACCAATTTCCCCTGGCAGCTCATACAACACCTTCCAGTGCTATACATGCTACCATCTGGGAGCTGGTTACCATTCTGGATCCAGCAGGATCTCTTGGTGTTGTTTGATGACATTCTGTGAGTTCTTCAGCAAATGGGTCTTACCTTAGGCCTGGGGCAGGTATTCAAGAGCTTTAACAGAAGTCTGTCACATTTTGGTAACCTTGAGGGTCTCTTTGATCAACAGCTCTGTGTGGGAAGGAATCAATAACTGAGACAGGGAGATGCAGGCTTGAGCAATTATTCTTGAGGTTAGGATTCCTCCCATTCTATTCATGGCCCCTTGTACCAGGTGGTGCCCTACACTTCCTCAGGAGCTTACTGTATGAAAGCTAGGGTTTTATGGTTTCAATTCATTATTAGTATAGTTTACTGTATGAGTCCCCCCACACCCTCCCATTCTTTCACTCCCCAAATTATTTCTAGTCCCTTTTACAGTCTTTCCATTCACTGATGGATTTTCTTAATGTTCCAGTTTAACATGGTTAGGAAGCACATATGAGGGAAAATATGTGACGCTTGGCTCTCTGCTCTTGTGTGTGGTTACTATGAATGATCTGCTCCAAGTCCATCCATTTTTCTTTAAATTTCATTATGTCATTTTTCCTTTCAGCTGCATAGAATCCCATAGTGTATATGTGTCACAACTTTTATGTCCATTAGTCCAGTGCTGGGCATTTGGGTTGATTCCAATTCTTAGCTATTTTGCATTGAGCTACTATAAACATGCTTGAGCAAGTGTCTCTGTGCTTCAGGGAGGAAACTTGGGAGTAGACGCCCAGTAGAGGGATAGCTGGGTCCACTGGTAGCTCTATATCCACCCTGCTCAGGAGCCTCCACACTGATTTCCATAGTGGTTGTACAAGTTTGCATTCCCATCAGCAGTTAATGAGGGTCCCTTATTCCCCACATCCTCACCAGCATCTATTGTTGGTAGATTTTTTAATTATTTCCATTTTGACTGGAGTTAGATGGAATCTCATTGTTGTTTTGATTTGCATGTCTCTGATGATTAATGACATTGAACATTTTCTCAAATGGGAGTTGGCCATTTATATTTCTTCCTCTGTGAATAACCTGTTGAGTTCTGTGCCCCATTTTGTGAGAGGGCTGTTTGTTGCCAATAATGTTAACTGTTGTAAAGATAGCATCTTTAACTTTTTTTTTCAAAAAAAGGGAAAAAAGAGTTTTTGATGATGGAGCTGCAAGAAGAGCTAGTGTGTGGATGTCAAAATAAATATTTAACATGATCCACGTGATACAGGAGAGAGGGGAACTGAGGGGGAATAGAAGGGAGATAGAAATAAAAATTAAAAAAAATTATACTTGAAAATACCAGAACGGATACTTAAATCTCTGTATGCCAACTAAAAATAAACACAAGATAAATACTTAGAGGGCAGTTTGACACCACAACTGTTTAGTAACTCAGCAACTGTAGGTTCTTCCTTATGACCTACATTCTCCCTAGCCACGGGCTTTTGACTCAATTTCAGTACCAGGCAGCAATTGTCTCCTGAGGAGCAGTCCTCAAATACAATCAAAGATTGCGTACATAATACATAACAGCCATGCCACTGCTGCACTGGTGGGCATGTCTTGCCTGTGGGTCAGTACTATAGAATGCAAGATTCACCGCTCACTGGGTGGTATCCTTGATGACTTCTCTGCCAGCAGCCTGCATAGTACTTTCCTGCACTACCAGAACTAGCCAGCAGGGAGGAGGCTTCTGCCTCAATACCAACTCTATATCCTGCACCCAGCAGGTGTGGTGTTTCCCTACAGGGTCTTATCTTTCATTTTTGTGGACAGCTAAGAGCCATGCAATAGCCTATATTGTTTTGGGGGACCTCAGAGACTTCCTTGACCAGCAACTCATTGGGAGGTATCTATCCCATGCCTGGCACTGATATTGTTTGCTAGCCCATAGCGAGCAGCTTTATCCATCTTTGTAGGCTACTTCCATTTGTTCTATTATATGCATATATTACTGAGTTGATGTTTATGATGAGTTTATGGCTTTTCTTTATCACCTACATTTGGGTTAGCCCTCCCCTCACATCCTCTTCTCATCCATCTCCGCAGCCTCATCCGGCTTCATTCTTTGCAAGCCTAGTAGCCTCCCACACTATTTTCCTATCACTCGTGTTCTGTTCCTCTTAAGACCTCTGTTCCTCCTTGAGTCCTTTTCTAACTTCCTGATCAATGGAAACACTCCAAGTTTCACTCACAGGTCTGGAGATTCAAGGCAGGATCTGTGTAGGAAGAGAGAATATGCAGCATTTTTCTTTTTGAGTCTGAGTTACGTGCTCAACATAATTTTCCAAGTTCCATTCATTTTCCTACAAATTTCATATATTTTTTCTTTTCTTTTTTGACATCTTTATTGTCAATAATTAGAAACAGTTCTCTCCTCCCTGTCCCTAAACCCACTGGGGACCCTCCTTGATGGGCATACTGGATCAGTCCATGGGGAAGGGGTTATGGGTTGTACGAGAGGTAGCCAATTTTTCCTTTTCCTTTGTGTGTTGTTGCTGAGGGCAGTGTCTATGGGTATTCTCCCCCACCATGGCTCTTACAATCTTTCTGCCCCCTCTTCTGCTCAGTTCCCTGAGTCATGGTGGGTGAGTTTTAAGTCTGCTTTATTGTGGAGATCTTAAGTGTCTCTGGACTTCTGCTTTAGATTGTGTTGTTGTCTGTCTCCATTGATCTTTCATGGGTTATCTGACTTGCAGTGGTGGTATGTCTCTTGTTTATCTGCCACTTTCTCATAGGATTCGATGATTGGTTAGGGGTGATTCATCTCCTGACTGGACGTCAACCATAATCCCATGTCTTGTTGTTGGAATTGGGTTGTCCATGGTTCTTGCTGCCTTCTGAAAAATACAAACAGAATCTCCATTGGAGAGAGATCAGTATAGGTAAAATGAGATAAACATTGCTACTGTGGCCTCTCTATAAATCTGGTAGTGGGAATTTCCTCTTGGAGACTGGGTTCTTGGTCCCCATACAATTTTGCCATGGACCCCAGTTCCAGTTAAGGGTTCCTTGCCACTGAGCAGATCTCTTAGCCAATCAGTAAGCTGTTGATTGCACACTTAGGTTTAGCATATTGCATACATGGGCACTTCTTGACTTGCTCATCTCTTCCATATAGCAGTGTGTTCAACATTCTGTACCATCAGTCTGTATTGTATATTAGTGGCCTCTGCTTTCTCCAAATGTCATTGACCAGTTTTTCCTGGTAGCTCATGAAATGCCTCCCAGCACTATACATGTTACCATCTGGGAGCTGGTTACCATTCTGGATCTTGCAGGGTCTCTCAGCATTGTGTAACAACACTCTGTGGTATCTTCAGCAATAGGGTCTTTCCTTTGGCCTGCGGCAAGTATTCAAGAGCTTTGACAAAAGCCTGCCTTGTTTTGGGGAACCTCGTAGGTCTCTTCAATCAACAGTTCCATGTGAGAAGTAACCAATGACTGGGACAGGGAGTTGCAGGCCTGAGGAATTTGTCTTGGTGTTAGGCTTTATCCTGTTCTATTCATGGCCCCTCTTACCAGTCAATGCCCACAGCTTCCTCAAGAGCTTACTGTATAAAAATAAGGATTTTATGGTATTGATTCATTATTGGTTTAGCTTATTGTATAAGTCCCCCCACTCCCCCCTAATTCCTTCCATCTCTGACAGTCTCTCAGTTCACCTGTCAGGCTTGCTTAGAGTTTAAGCTCAACCTGGTTAGGAACTGCACATGAGGGAGAGTATGCAGTAGTTGTTGGTCTGTTCTTTTGTGAGTTGGCTAAGTATGATATGCTCCATGTATGTCCACCCACTTTAAAAAAAATTTCATTGTCATTTTTCCTTTCAGCTGAGTGGAATTACATAGTGTAAATGCACCACAACTCTGATATCCATTCAGCCAGTGCTGGGCGTTTGGGTTAGTTCCAATTCTTAGCTATTATGAATTGAGCTGCTGTAAACATGGTTGAGCAGATGTCTCTGTGCTTAGGTGTGAAATCTTGAGGGTAGATGCCTAGTAGAGGGATAGCAGGGTCCATTGGTAGTGCTATATCCATCCTATTCAGGAGCCTCCATGCTGCTTTCCATAGCGGTTGTACAAGTTTGCAATCCCACCAGTAGTGAATGAGGATTCCTTTTCCCTGTATCCTTGCCAGCATGTATTGTTGGTGAATTTTTTTTAATGATTGCCATTCTGACTGGAATAAGGTGGAACCTCATTGTTGTTTTGATTTGCATTTCCCTGATGATTAAGGATGATTAAGGATGAAAGAATTTACTTTCTTAAATTGGCCATTTGTGTTTCCTTCTCTGTAAATTCTTTGTTGAGATCAATGCCTGATTTGTGAGAGGGCTGTTTGATTTTTTATTATTTTTGAGTTATTATTTATTATTATTTATTTTTGAGTTCTTTGTAAGTTCTAGATATTAGACCTCTGTCCATGTTATAGCTGATAAAGATTATCTCCCAGTCTGATGGTGGTATATTGGCTCTGAATATGGTATGTTTGTCTGTACAGAAGCTTTTTAGCTTGATGATATCCCATTGGTTAAATGATTGTTGCACTTCCTGGGCTACTGGAGGTTTGTTCAGAAAGTTTTTCCCTACTCCTATCTCATGGATAGTTCCTCCTATTTTTTCTTCCAGTGTTTTCAGAGTTTTAGGTCTTATGTTGAGGTCTTTGATCCATTTGGAGTTGATTTTTATGCACGGTGAGAGGAGTAAGTCTAATTTCATTTATTTTAAAACAAGTATTTATCTAATTTTTCCAGCCCCATTTATTGAAGATGCTATCTTTTTTGCTAGTGAATGTTGTTGGCACCCTTTTCAAAGACCAAGTAACTATGGTTACTTGAACTAAGAGCAGGGTCTTCAATTCTGTTCCATTGGTCTGTCTCTCTGTTTTTATGCCAGTACCATGCTATTTTTGTTACTATGGCTTTGTAGTATATCGTTACATCCAGAATAGTGATGCCTCCTGAGGATTTTTTAAAACTAAGGATAGATTTGAGGCCTTTTGCTATCCCAAATAAATTTTGAAGTTATTTTTTCTATGTCTGTAAAGAATGAAGCTAGGATTTTATTGGCATGGCATTGAACCTTTATATTGCTTTTGGGAGAATTGCCATTTTTAACAATATTAATTCTACCTACCCAGGACCATGGAAGATCTTTCCATCTTTTCATGTCCTCTTTTAATTTCTTTCTTGAAAGTTTTTATGTTTTCATTATACAAGTATTTCACATCCTTGGTTAGTGTAATTCAAGGTATTTGATTTCTTATGAGGCTATTGAAAATGGGACAGTTTCACTGATTTCTTTTTCTGTATGCATGTCATTTGCATACAGGAAGTCTACTGACTTTTGTATGTTAATTTTGTATCCTGCCACTTTGCTGAAGGCATTTATCACCTTCAGGAATTTACTGGCACTATTCTCCAGTCTGTTATGTAGAGGATCATGTCATCTGCAAAAAGGAATAGTTTTACTTCTTCCTTTCCAATTTGTATCCCTTTTATGCCTTCCTCCTGTCTTATTGCTTGGGATAGAACTTTGAGCACCATTTTAAGAGCAGTGGTGAGAGTGAACTCCTGTCTTGTTCCTGATTCATGTGGGAATTCCTTGAGTCTTTCTACATTGAGTATGATTTGAGCTTTAGGAGTTTTGTATGTTGCCTTTATTATGTTGAGGTATAAGCCTTCTACCCCCAGCCTCTCCAGTGTTTTGATAATGAAATGGTGTTGTATTTTGTCAAAGGTCTTTTCTGTATTGATTGAGGTGACCATGTGGTTCTGTTGGTTGAGTTATTAATGTGGTGGATTACATTAATCGACTTCTGTATGTTGAACCATCCCTGCATCCCTGGGATGAAGCCTACCTGATCAAGGTGGATAATATTTTGGATATACTGTTGTATTTGGCTTGCGAGGATTTTGTTCAGAATTTTTTTGCATCTAAATTCATTGGGAATATGGGTCTGTAGTTTTCCTTTCTTGTGTATTTGTCTGGTTTTGGTATTAGGGTGATGATAGTTTCATAGAAGGAGTTTGGAAGCATTCCCTATTCTTCAATTGTGTGAAAAAGCTTCAGAAAGAGTGGTTTCAGTTCTTTGATGAAGGTTTGGTAGAATTTGGCTGAGATTCTATCAGGTCCTGAAATTTTCCTTTTGGGGAGGTTTTTGATTATATTTTCAATCTTGGTGGATATGATAGGTTTATTTAGAAGCTTTATCTGCTCTGGTTTAAGTTATAGTAGGTGGTTGGTGTCCAGGGATTCATCCATTTCTTCCAGGTTCTCCAATTTTGTGGAGTAGAGGTTTGGAACTATGAGCTGATGATTCTTCCAATTTCATTGCGTTCTGCTGTGAACTCTCCTTTTCTTTTTTGATTTTGTTGATTTGGGCCTTCTCTTTTTTTTTCATTTAATTAGATTGGCCAAGGGTTTGTCAATCTTGTTTATTTTTTCAAAGAACCAGCTCTTCATTTCATCTATTTTTTAATTGTTTTCTTGGTTTCCAATTCATTAATCTCAGTTCTGATCTTAATTATTTCCTTTCATCTTGACTGCCTCGGCTTGGATAGTTCTAGTTTTTCTAATGCCTTTAAGTGGGTGGTTAGGTTATTGATTTGAGATCTCTCTGTTTTTGTTATGAGGGCATTTAGCACTATGAATTTTCTCCTTAGGGCTGCCTTCATTGTGTCCCATAAGTTTTGGTATGTTGTGTTTTTATTGTCATTTACTTCTAGAAATTTTTTATTTTTTAAATTTCTTGAATGACCCAGTCATTGTTTAATAGTGTATAGTTTATTTGCTAATAGTTGATGTAATTTCTGCTGTTCCTCCCATTGTTAATTTCCAACCTTAACATGTTGTGGTCTGATATGATGCAGGGGGCTACGTCAATCTTCCTGAAATTGTTGAGGCATGTTTTATGTTCTAAGGTGAAGTTTATTTTGGAGAAGGTTCTGTGGGCCATTGAGAAGTCTGTATGTTCTGTAGTCTTCACATGGAATGTTCTGTATATGTCTATTAGGTCTAGTTGATCTACGGTGTTGTTAAGCTCTGTTATTTCCCTGCTGATCTTTTGGATGATCTGTCTAGAGATGATAGTGGTATATTAAAGTCTCATACTATGATGGAATTGGAGTTTATGTCTGTTTTGTTTTTGAATAAGTTTTACTTTATGAAATGTGGTGCACCTGTATCTGGTGCACATATATTTATGCTTTTATGATGTTGTCTGAGAATATCAAGAATGATATCCTCTAAATGGATTGTTCCCTTGATGATAAGAAGTGAACTTCATTGTCCTTTTTAATTAATTTTGGTTTAATGTCTATTTTGTCAGATATTAATGTACCCACACCTGTTTTTAATTTCTATTTGCTTGGCAGATCATTTTCCATCCTTTTACCCTATAGGGATTTCTGTCTTTAGAGGGGAGGTGCATTTCTTGAAGGTAGGAGATGGAAGGGTCCATTTTTCTGAACCACCCTGCTAATCTGTGACTTTTTATAGGGAAGCTAAGTTCCTTTATATTCAGAGTTATAACTGAGGTTTGTGTTAAGCCCTGCCATAGTAGAGGGTTTATGAGAGTTGACACCTCTCATGTTATGATTAGCCCAATAATTTTGTTTATCATGCTTGTCCTCTATTGGGCTCTTGAGGTTGGTTGCTTGTGGAATATCTCCCACAGTATCCTCTGTAAGTTTGGCTTTGTGTTGATATAATTGTAGAGCTGGCTTTTATCATAGAACATTTTCATTTCTCCATATATTATGAGGGATAGCTTTGCTGGTATCCCTCATAATATATGGAGTAGTAGTAGTAGTAGTCTAGATTGGAAGCCATAATTCTTTAGGCCTTAAAGAGCATTGTTCCAAGTCCTTCTGGCCTTCATGGTTTCTAATGAGAAGTCTGAGACAAGTCTGATAGGTTTGCCTTTATATGTGATGAGTTGTTTCTTTCTGCTTTGAGCACTCTCTCTTTGCTTTCTATGTTTAGCATTTTAACTAGATATGTCTTGAAGAGTTGCTTCTTTGGTACTCTCTGGAGTTCTGTGGGCATCTTGTATTCAGATCATCCTTTCTCTTGTAAGACTAGGAAAATTTTCTTCTATAATTTTTTTGAGTATGTTCTGTATGCCTTCGGCCTGGTTTTCTTGTCCCTCTGGAATCCCCATTCTGATATTTGGTCTCTTTAGGGTATTCCACTGCATTATTTTTAAAAAATTTATTGGTGTTTTTGGATTCCCTATTAATTTCTTCTGTTTTGTCTTCAAGGCCCGAGGTTCTGTCTTGCAGATTATTAACTCTGGGAATGAGGGATTCTAAAGAAGCTTTTAATAGCTCCATTTGGTTTCTGTTTTCTATTACACTTTTCTTCATAGTCTCCATTTCTCTGGTGAGTTCCAATTCCAAGTCTAGTTTTGTTTTTGGTAATGTTTCCTGGAATTCGTTCTTGCATTTGGTTATGTCCTCTTTAAACTTAATCAGCTGGTTATTGAGTTCTTCCCTTTGTTGGCTTACCTTCAAGTTGCTTATTTCTCTTGAAGTTGCTCTGATTTTTCTCAATTATATTGAGTCTGATGTTGAAGCTTGTGTTTTTGAGTTACACACACACACACACACACACACACACACACACACACACACACATATATATATATTGACTGATTCCATCTCAGCCAGTATCTTGGTCAGGGTATCATTGTCAGTATGACCTGAGGTTATTTTATTCTCATTTTGGGATTGTAGTTCTATTGTCTCTTACATTTTCAGTGGCTATTTCCATTGTGGGATTAGGAGGCCTTGCTGGGGAACTCTCATCTTGATTGTGTGTTTGTGTGTGTGTGTGTGTGTGTGTGTGTGTGTGTGTGTGTGTGTGTGTTGGTTTCTTCCCATTTCTGGGTAAAGGTCTAGTTTTCTTAATGTAGGAGCCAATATAGGTTCTTGCTGGGTCTTCAGTGAGTGTTCTGTTTTGGTTTCTGGTTGGGTTGGGATATCATTGTAACCACAGGTGCATGAGTTGCAGATGTTACAGGTATGCTAACAGATGTGGGCTAGTGACAGGCTGTGGTATAAAGATACCTAGCCAGCTCCTCTTTTCTAATTTTTGAACATATTTTATTTATTTATTTGAAAGAGAGTGAGAAAGAGGCAGACACACAGAAAGACAGAATGGGTGCCATTGCAAATAAACTCCAGACACATGTGCCACCCTGTGTATCTGGCTTTACATGGGTACCAGGGAATCAAACTTGGGTCCTTATGCTTTGCAAGCAAAGGCTTTAAACTGCTAAGTCATCTCTCCAGCACCAGCTCCTCTTTTCTAAGTGTTCTGGGTGGTCCTGCTTTCCCCCACATGAGTTTCACCTCAATTATGGATGTCACTGGACCTTGATGTACAACCTTAGTATTCCTGAGTATCATCAACATTAGCATCACCTGGGGGGGGCGTTAGAGATCACAGGCCTCTACACATCTCTACTGGATCAGAACTCATTGTAACCACATCCCTAAGTGATTCATATGAGGACAAGATGGCTTATGTTCTCAGACTTGCTGAACTGTTTGATAAAACTCATCAATGTTCCAGACCAGAAATGAATCTGGAAGCTACAAAGGAACATTGACTGTTTTTCATACAACTGGATTATTATTGGAGGAACTCGTAGCCTTATAATGCAAAAATTAAATTATATCCAAATAGCTAAATTACATATAATAGCTTACATACAGTAGCTACATTAGGACAGAGTGTCTAAGTACTACAATATGACTACAGCAGGTAGCAAAGCAGCTCATGAATACAAATACTAATCAATCTTTATATTCTTTACCTTTCTCTTTGGTGGGTCAAACTACCCAACAAAAATCAGTTTAATGGCAGAGTTTATTTCAGCTCACAGTTCCAGGTTAAAGCCCATCGTGGTGAGGAAGGCAGGGTGATAGTAGCTTGAAGCAGTGCTGGTCACATTGCATCCACAGTGAGGAAGCAGAGTGATAGTTCCTGTTCAGCCAGCTCTCTCCTTTGTATACAGTTAGGATCCCAGCCCATGTGGTGAAATACAGTTAGGACCCTAGCCCATGCCACTCATAGTTGTGGTGGGTCTTCTTTCCTCAATTAACCTAATCAAGACACTTCTCACAGGCTAATTTAATCTAGGTAATACTTCACAGGTGATTTTTAGTCCTGTCAAGAACTGAAAAATCTTATAAGTAAGTTAGGTGCTTTTATTTGTTGTAAATTCTGACATGTCTGTAGAACAGTGTGTGTCAGGCAGAGGTCTGGTTAGCAGCAAGAGAACAGGGCACGGAGAAAAGTCTTATGGAGGTGGCTGAAGGTATCTTAATATAGAATGAGCTAGCCAAGGTATGAAGTACCATTGACAGTATGATAGCATGTCCTTTCATTCAGAAACAAAAACATTTTTGGGGGGCAAGGTTGCTTCAAGGTAGGGCCTCAGTTTAGTCCAGGCTGACCTGGGAACTCACTTTATAGTTCCAGGCTGGCCTTGAATTTATGGTGATCCTCCTACCTCTGCCTCCTAAGTGCTGGAATTGAAGGTGTGCAACACCAAATCTGGCTTAAATTTTTTTTATTGATAACTTCCTTACATATAGATAATATAACATGATCATAATCCCCTCCCACCTGCTTCCCTTTATCTATTCCCAAATCCCCTTCTACTGAATCCCTTCATTTTTTCCAGTTAGTCTTTCTGCTATTTTTAAAAATATCTTTATTGTCAATAATTGATACATTATATGAGCAAATCTTGTGATGGTACCCCCAATTCTCTCCTCTCTGTCCCCAGCCCACTGGGGCTCTCTGCTATTTTTATGTAGGTCTTGTGTAGCTACTGTGAGGTCATGAGGTTAAGGCCACTTTGTGTCTGGAAGTCAGCATTGTAAGCACTCCTTCCTTTCCTTTGGGTGTTTACATTCTTTCTTCCACCTCTTCCATAATGGTCCTTGAACCTTGGAGGGTGTGATAGATATGTCTCACTTAGTGCTGAAAACTCCACTGTCATTTCTTCTCAGCACTTTGGTGAGTTTTGAATCACCTGAGTGGTCACCATCATCTGAAAAGAGAAGCTTCTTTAACCGAAAGTGAGAGTAGCATTAATGTATGTGTATAAGCATAAATATTTAGAGGGAATTTGGTGGGCATAATAAATCAATTTAGCTAAACAACAGTAGTAACTTCCCCCTAGGACTTTTGACTCCCCCAGCCAAAGCTTTTGATTAGGATTTTAGTACCAGGTATTGTAGTGAGCCGTTTCCTGTGAGGTAAGGGGCAGAGGTGGCCCAGCCCCGTTCCCAGGCCAAGCCTTGCCACGCCCACCTACTGGAGGCAGCGCGGGCTTTTTCTCTTTTTGTTTTGAATGCCTGCTGAGAAGATGGCGCTGGCCTCTGTTCGCTGCTCCCACGTGTCGTGCATTCCAGAGGATTTATTGACTCTGTTT
>PVHP010027495.1:0-23836 GCA_004024765.1 Zapus hudsonius | reverse complement strand
CCAAGACCAGAGACTCAAATTTAGGCCAAATTAAAGCAAGCTATATTTGTGTATACAGGAGCCTGCAAGCGGCTGCCTCACCAAAATACAGGGCTCAGGAGACGAACACCAAACAAAGTAAAAAGTAGGGTTTAAATCTCCAAAACCTTAGAGCATTTCCAGTAAGGAAATTTATCAAACAGAAGTACAATTAAACAGAACTAACAGTGGTAAAACATTACAGTTAACTGTAAATTTATGTGAGTCAAAATAACCATATAATGTCAAAGTAAAAGCAACTTTTAAGACATATTTATCCATTATCTATTCAGCTGTGTTGCCATGTCTGTTTTTCATACCAGGATTGTGGAGCAGTTGACATGGAGAGTTGCTGGCTCAGGGTGCTAGTATCCCAGGACTTTGAGCATCCAAGGTAGATGGGCATAATTGGAAACTTGGAGACTTCTTCATCCCTGATAGTAGAGTTTGAACTTGGAACAACAGGTATTCCAAGGTGTTCCAGGTAAAGAATATGGAGACTTTTGATGCTATGCTGAGTTCATTCTAAGGTGGTCATGAGTCTCTGAGACCAAAGGTGATGTGTGGTGGCTTGAATGTAATTCCTCATATTCTTAGATATTTTTTAAGATGAAGCTTCCTACTTAGTCTTCATCAAGCTGTGTTCTGCTGGAGGAGGTGTATAACTGGGGGTAGAGATTAAGTCTAGCCTTAATGCGTGTAGAGCCAGAATTAGCTCTGAAAGTTTTTCAATTTTCTCTTTCTGCTATGAATGGATAGTGAAGTGAAACAGTTTCTTCTGCCATGATGAAGATTCTCATGGAATCTTTAAGTCTGAAATAAACCATTTTCTCACATAAGCTACACCTAATAGAGTGTTTGTCATAATAACAAGAAGGTAGCTGCAACCACTGGTCATATAAGATTAAAGTGGGGTCAGAGGAAGGGAATGGACTAGACAAAATGGCAAAAGGGCTAAACCAAAATACAATGCTATGAAAAAGCCATAGAAAAACCCAATGTTTTGTTAACAAATTCAAAATAAAATTAAGAACAAGAAAGAGCTCTATTGTGGGTGTAAACTGCCTATGAATAGAAATGATGCTGTGTTCAGATTCCATAGATTGTTTCAGGAAAACTGAATATTGGGGGATGGATAATATCCAGTGAGTTGTTGGCCATTGAAGTCCCTTGGACCCCTAATACAAGATTATTGCCAAGGCTCCTTCTTTCCCAATAGAACAAGATGTTAAAACCCTATTGCTGAAGACATCATACATATCATCTGTAGGACACTGAAAAAAATCAACCTGAATGAAGCTTCAAACTTCCTTCCTCATAGTTACCTGTCATAGTGCTAGAAATTACAATTTGTCCTGATGGGGGAGAAAAGTCATAAACAATCATACTGTATACTACAAAACCAACAAGCCAGGCAATAGAGGCCCATTGATGACACAACTAATCACACATTGTCACACATTGGTGACAGAACTGTTATGGGAAAAACTGGAGACCTATTCTATGTAAAGGAATTCATTCCCTGATCGAAAACTTAGTCTGAAACCTATAGTTGGGAATTTCATGCAATCTTGTGGGGAACCCACTAATGTTGATTGAATAAAAGAGTATGTTATGCCCATCAAATTACCTCTAATACTTGTATTATTTTTAAGCACATAATTTAGTGATACTGTCAGATAAGCTTGTTTGTGCAGATCATGGTGACTACTGGGGACATTCAAACGTCATCAGAGTGCTTGAAATAAGGGAAAATTGAGTGCCCAGAGCTATATAAGAAAAATTTATCATGTTTATCACATATTTTAAGGATTGTGAAATATTGTGTAAGTCGTAACAGAAATAATATAAGAGCCAAAGGAAGAAAAGAGTATGTTGGAAGACTATCTTCTAGCTTCTAGTTCATTACTTCATGACCTAACAACAGACGTTTTTTACCTCCACAAGACCTCCACAGTATTGAGTACATCAACATTTTGTCATGGATGATAGAGGTAGGAAAACTAAATGTCATCAAATAGAAGAGGGACTAGTTGGTGTCACTGCCCACCACCAGTGGGGGCAATGATAAAACATACACGCACACACAAACACACACACACCACTTATGGGTGGAAGAACGTGCATTCTCTCTTTATTGCTCTCCCTTATTGCTCTCTCATATCTCTTTTCCATAAATGAAAC
The DNA here is from genome assembly GCA_004024765.1 of Zapus hudsonius. Lineage (NCBI taxonomy): Eukaryota > Metazoa > Chordata > Mammalia > Rodentia > Dipodidae > Zapus > Zapus hudsonius. The sequence goes on along the minus strand of PVHP010027495.1, from coordinate 21,634 downwards.
CAGAATGACAGCTTTCTAGACATTTTTGCTGCATGAGAAAGGTTATCATACAAAACATCAGTTATATAAAGTCCTACAATAGAACAAATACATCCCAATGTCATTACTTGTTCAATGATATTAAGCTGTTCTTGTACAAGAAAAATCTGTTGATTAAGAGTCCTAAGTCCAGTTTTAAATTGTCCATTTAATTGACTCTGGATGTTCAGAGCTTGGGCAGTCACAGAAGAAAGAGTATTGAGAGTCTGTGCTGTAGGAACCAAAGTAGCAAGAGCAGCCATGGTAGCCGCCACAGCTAAAACAGCTATCGCAGTAATGATGGCGGAAGTAATTCCAAAATCTCTCTTTTTACAAACTGCATTTGATGTATGAAGAGAACTGATGTCAACAGGAACTGAAATTGAGGTATCCGTAGTATGACTGCAGTATTATACTTAGTAGCATTCTAAACTTGTATCCTGGAGTAGGGAATATCTTAAAGAGTTAGTTCAAGTACACAAAATAAGACAATTATTGAATAATATCTTAGATGGAAATTCTGTGATCATCCACAACAAAGCAGGCAAATTTCTGAAAAGGAAAACCTGTGAAAACCAATGATGTTAGCTTAATTAAGTTATTCCAAAACACTTATCTAATAGGAGGATAGAAGCCACAATGACTGAAATTAAACCTTACAAGTCAAATGATGACCACCTGGCAGTATTACCATAAATAAATAGAGCCATCTCCTTAAAACTCACAATGCTTTTCGATGTGAGAACCCACCCTAGAAAATCAATACCAGTAAGCAACTTCTATCCCTTTTCTTATTAAGGGACTAAGCAAATATCTTTAGCAATTACTATAGAATGCCAAATGAGTATAACCATAGTATGTCTAACCATTGAACAACCTGGTATAAGAGAGACACATTCTAGGGGCATTCTCCCCCTTCTTTTTTATTTATAAGCAAGCAGAAAACATATAGTACTTATAACAGACAATGTCTCTAACCATTGCAAGAGATGAGAAAAGAAACATTATGTCTTTTTCTTTGACTCAGTTTACCTATACAATCATGGACTTCAGCAACACAAGGAAGATATAATTCTCCTTGTATATTTATTTCCTTTTCATTCGCCACAAACCCGTTGGCCAGACGGGCTTATGAGGAAGTATTGGAAAATATGTCTATTTCTGGGATTTTGGCAATAGGAGGAGCTCTGTCCTAAAGTCAAAAGACAGTGGAGCACAAAAGTATATGCTCTTTCTTTTGTTAAGTCCACGAGCCCTAGTCTAGACATTTAGTTTTTTATACCTTATAGAATTCAGAAAAACCACAAGCATTTATCGTATATAACACCTCTATAAATATAATTTTAGGAAAACTGACAACCCATCTAGTATTAGCACATAGTTATAGAGTTTATAACATATCTCCTGCTAATAATTTCATGTTGCACAATTTAAAACAGTATAGGCAAAACATAATGGTCCCTGATATAATTTTTACCTTTATATTTCTGGAACAATTCTGCTACCTTGATAATTTTTGAATTGACAAATCAACATTGATAAATTTTTTTAGAATTGAGTAAGGGACAAAAATGGAGAACAGGTGTGGGAATAAGTCTAAGCGTAATGCCTTATAAAGCAAGAATGTCTCCCTAGCCAGCTTCAATTAACTTATTAATGTCTAAAAAGCACTAAGGAAAACCCGTACTTTCATTGATAGAAAATATAGTTAAAGGTAAAGGGTAAGGCCAGGCTTTAAGAATTTCCCACATAAACTGTCCTGTAATTAGTGGAAATAATAAGATTATACCTACCTCACTTACCTCAATCAGAAACACCTTTATCAGATTTGAGAGGCGGCAGTAACAACATAGACATTTGGCGCAGAGAGGGTCTCTGCCTCACATGCACGGATGCAGGCCTTGGGTCCAGCTGGTCACGTCAAGGCCAATTGGCCGAAGGCTGGGACCAGACTGCCTTGGGGCCTGGGTGGCCGTGACAGCTGCCACCATGCACGACCCAGCTCGCTCAGGCCAGCGCGCCGCCACGGACTGCTGCCAATCTGCCGTTCACTCCACCTCCTCCAGAAACCAAAGACCATGCTGCTCTATAGTCTTTAAGAAAGCATGAGCAGTCTGTGCTTTCAGTGAAGTCCCGTTTACTTTCAAAAGTGCCCAAAGGGCCATAAGAACCAATGAAATTTCAGAGTCCATCTTTCCATTATCTACTTCTACTCTCATCACAACATTAATCACTTTTTCTCTATTCTCATCACTTAGTGCACCTTAGCCTCGTTGCTTCTACCACAAACCTTAGCTGCCTCTCTGCAAGCCTCACAACCATCGCTTTTACCGCGAATCTCAGCTGCCCTTTCAGCAAGCCTCAATTACCTAGGTAAATTTTATGGATCCTCTTGTTTCCTTTTCGTTTCCTTTTCATTTCCCTTTCATTTTCCAGGTTTCGGCACCACTTGTCACTGCCCACCGCCAGCAGGGGCAATGATAAAACACACACACACAAACAAACACACACACACACACACACACACACACACACACCGCTTATGGTTGGAAGAATGCGCTTGTGGTACCTTGCAAATGGGGCATGGAGGAAGTAGGGTTTTGCTGAGTCTGGCAGGCTTCTGGGACTGTCTCCTTCTGATAAGGAAGTTGAGGCAAAGTCCGAGGGCCCCTATAAATCTTAGCAATCCTGAAAACTCCAGCTCCCAGGCAGGCCACAGCTGTCCAATAAGATAAACAAGCAGTTCAAAGCCTAACTTAATCCAACTGCAAATAACAAACCTAAACAACAAGGTTACATTTCCTCTGCTGACATCACCATTCTCTCACAGATCTTGCTTCCCATGCTTCTACCTCTGACTTTTCTCTATATAAGCAACTGCTATCTATACAATAAAATGAGAACTGCCCACTGCCACATTCTCCTGAGAGTCTCATCTCTCGTTCGGCTCACAGCTATTCCAAGCCACTGCTCACCCAGCCCCCATGGGTGAATAGGGAGTTGATGCGCGCTGCAACTCCCTAACTAACCCACGGATCCAGAGCTGGCAACCCAACGTGTGTGAAGGATCCCCAAAGAACGCGACCGATCCCCAAAGAAGACAGAAAGACGCCCAGCAAACCGCAGCTGGCACCCGCCTTCTACAGTCTGAGCAGCTGGATCTCTGGAATACGCAGGGAAAGTGAGTCTCCCTTCTCACAAGGGACATAGGCCCCAGGAGGGTATCTGGGGTCTGGCCTCCACACTCTGAGGGCTGGCACTCTTTTTTCTTTTCTTTCTTTTTGGTCCATGCCATCACGAGGGACTTTTCTAAGGCTAAGCAGCAACTGATATCTCTTGGCTGAGGCTACTCTTCAGCAGAGAAGGAAGGCTCTTAGCTTGCTGAACTGACCCTGACCGCCCATCCAGGTGTTGGCTGTGACCACTCTATCTTAATCTCTATCTTGATTAAAACTGGCAACGCATTGGCCACTTAAATCTCATTAGGGGGGCCACCAGTATTCTGAAGTTTGGGGACAGGCTTACGTCTGAGCTTTTGGGGAATCCCCCTTATTGCTGGTCGATAAGGGAACGTTGCCCACTGGCTTTGGTGTTTCACATCTTTTCTATCATGGGGAACTCCTCTACCAGTCAGAAGAATTCTCCAGTGAAGGAGTTAAAGGCACTTCTTAAGTCATTGGGACTTGACCTTTCCAAAAGACAGGCTACTTCCTTCTGGGAGGAAGTGCTCTGTGTAGCTCCTTGGATGAATGCTAGTGACTTCCATGATGCAGACATTTGGACCCATGTAGCATATTTAGCCAGAAATAAGGAGATCCAGGAAGGAAAGCCCCCTTCCCCTTCCTTTCTCCCAATAATAGCAGCAATCAGGCAATGTCTATCTCCTTCTAGAACAGAAGCTGATCTTAAATTACAAAATGAGGCTAATTCTGATTAGAAAACCTCTAAGGATAACCTAATGAAAGACCTTAGCTCCCTAAAACAGGCTATAGAGGAAATTAGGCAAAAATTTGTAGGCCCTGGAGCTCAAATTCTAGCCTCACAGGCAGCAGCCTCACAGACTTCCTTGAAGCTGCAGGCTGACACCTCAGGCACATCCCCCATTATCCACCTTTGAGACCATATATTCCCACAGTAACTGAGGAACCAATAATTCCAAAAATTAAACAGGTCAACTCCTGAGACAGAAGCGCTGATAACTCTCCCATGCCCAGATCTATATCCATGGTGCCGGAGAAACCTAAATTCAGACTTGTGCCCTCCCCCACCCTCCCTGAGGCGCTGGCTGGACGCATGCTCACCTGGAGCAGAGGTTGCAACCTTGCTCCCCACACACTGCCTTGAAAAGCTGCAGCACCTGCTGCTGCAGCCCCTGGCCCCCCCCCTGCCCTCTTGTGGTGTGGTGTCTCAGCAGCTTCGGGTCAAGCACCCTCCAGTCAGGGTACACGGGCAAACAGCTAAAAAAAAAAACCCAAAATTTACTTTTAAAAACTCCCTAACAAATTCCCTCAATATAAAAAACTGTATGCTCTCCATATGACCCTCCAGGAAAAAAAATAGCCATTTTAATCTCTTCTCCAATAGTATTTATGCTTTCAGTCTGGCCTCCACGTTCTGAGGGGGGATAACTTTTACTATACAGCCCTGGACATCTTCAGGGTCCAGCCTCTATGAGGCAAGTCCTTTCCCACACTACTTGTTTACAAAAATGAAGGTGGGAGAATACCCTTAGAAAGTGTTCTACTTATAAGTCTATGTTAAGGATCAGATTGTTCAGTATTTGGAGATACTTATCAATGGTTTTGCTCATTTGGCATTCTTGGACAAAAGGGATTGACTCCAGAATTTTCATAAAAGCTCTAATTATAAATTTCTATACTAGATATAATAATTTCCAAAGGTATTTGCTTGGTCTATTTTATTAAGAAAATTAATTTTCATTTCTGTCAAAAAGAGTGATCACAATACTTTAAAAAGTGACCACAAAAAGTCAGTTTTAACTATTAAATCATCCTCTTTCCTAAAGTGAGAGATGTTAACCTTACAAATGCCAAGACCACAGGCTCAAATTTAGGACAAATGAAAACAAGCTATATTTGTGTATACAAGAGCTGACCAGTGGCTCTCTTACCTAATTAACAGGGCTTAAGAGACTAATGGAATACAAATAAAAAGTGTGGTTTCATTTCCAAAACCCTGAAATAGTTCTAATAAAGAAATTTATCAAATAGAAGTACAATTAAGCAGGACTGAGGTAAAATATTATAGTTTACTATAAATCCTATGTGAGTTAAAGTAACTAGATAACTTCTTCAAAGTACAAGTAACTTTTAAGCCATGCTTATTTCATTATCTTACAGCTATATTGTCCTGCCTGTTTCCCAGGACAAAGCTCCTCCCTGCTAGAAATCATCTTCTAGGTCTTTATCTTATCTTCAAGGACTTTTTTCAGCCAGATTCTTTGAAATCCTTCAGCTGTTAAACAGGAAAAGTTTAGCTTCCTTGAAGTTAACTCTTTCAGAAGTCTTACTAATTTGTTTTATTCCTTCTCACAGCTGCCCAAGGTGACACATATGATGTTATTAAAATTAACTGTTAATGTATATCATCTGCTTTATACATACAGGTCAAAAAGTCTCCTCTCAGTGGGGTTTTCTCTCTGCTGATATCCACTGATCTTCTTCCTTTACCACCCACTCAAATGCTTCAAACTGCTTCTTTTACAATCCCCTTCCAGTTCCTTGCTGACTGCTGTTACTATGAACATCACTCTTAAACACTTTGTCTCCATAAAAATTATTCTCCATCCAGGTTCTTCGATATCCAGTTCTTTAGCCAAAGGATGGGTATCACCTTTGTTTGTTTAATTCCAGGCCTCCTGTTGTCAGATGCCTCTCCAGTGTTTCTCTTACAGCGACCACTTGCATCACATCAGGGCTCCAGCCTTGCTATGATGTGAAGGACATTCCAGAACCTGTGTGAATTCCTCCACCCTTATTTATTGCTCTTTAGCTATGATTGTCCCACAGGCTGAAGAAAATTAAGTGGCATTCTGGCCCAGCCCTTGCCAACAGAAAAACTTTCATCCCTCCTGGTTGGTGTGCCGCGATGGAGCTCTCCCTGCAGGAGCCTCAGGGATCCCAGGAGCTGTCCTCGCCCAGACCCACCACCTCCCTGGAGACTTCACAGATGTCAACCATCAGCAGCTTGAGTACCTCCAGAGACAATTGACTTCTCTTGCTGAAACAGTGCTCCAGAACCAGAGGACACTAGATGTCATCACTGCTGAACTTGGGGGACATGGACTTGGGAAAAAAATATTGTTTTTATGAGTCTTATATGTTCCCAATGCCCCACCCCTTTTATCTCTATTCTTTTGATTTCCTGGCTCTTCCCATTCCTTAGCACACTCCTTGCTATAGGAACACTGCTGCTCATAGATCTCTACATCATTGAGTTTATCAAACAGCAAATATTGCTCGGGTCACTACCAATCAAGTTTTAGTACAGTATCAAACCTTGCCTAAAATAACAGAGGCTTATGATGCCACTGCTCCATTATAAAAACAAAAAGGGGGAGTTGTGGTACCTTGCTAATGGGGCATGGAGGAAGTAGGGTTTTGCTGAGTCTGGCAGGCTTCTGGGACTGTCTCCTTCTGATAAGGAAGTTGAGGCAAAGTCCAAGGGCCCCTATAAATCTTAGCAATCCTGAAAACTCCAGCCCCCAGGCAGGCCACAGCTGTCCGATAAGATAAACAAACATTTCAAAGCCTAACTTAATCCAACTGCAAATAACAAACCTAAACATCAAGGTTACATTTCCTCTGCTGACATCACCATTCTCTCACAGATCTTGCTTCCCATGCTTCTACCTCTGACTTTTCTCTATATAAGCAACTGCTATCTATACAATAAAATGAGAACTGCCCACTGCCGCATTCTCCCGAGAGTCTCATCTCTCGTTAGGCTCTCGGCTCACAGCTATTCCAAGCCACTGCTCACCCAGCCCCCGTGGGTGAACACGGAGTTGATGCGTGCTGCAACTCCCTAACTAACCCACAGACCCAGTCGCGCGTTCTCTCTTTATTACTCTCCCTTATTGCTCTCTCAGATATCTTTTCCATAAATGAAACCAGAATATATAGAGCTCTTTGCCAATCAGGGAGCTATTGGCTAGTCTATGATAAGAACCTGTCGGGCATGATGTGCAAATAACCAATCAGGACTACCTCCTGAAACCTTTTAAGCCAAGCCCCTCTTGGCAAGCTGTCAGGTGCTATCCTGAGATTAAGCCAGGGTGTGCCTCCGTGGGCCCCCAAAGGTTTTCACCCCCGACAGTTGGAGAGAAGAAGTTTAATGGGCAGGAGCAGAAGAAGGAGGCCAAAAGAGGCTATCAGGAGGTTAGTATAGAGCTTCACATTGCTGGGATGTATACCCAAACCAGACACAGTTAATGGGAGGAATGAAATTTATTTCAGCTTTCAGATCCAGTGAAAGTTGCATCATATGGCAGAAGAAGCTGGATCCTATTAATAAATCCAAGGAGAGAGAAAGAAAGAGAGAGAGAGAGAGAGAGAGAGAGAGGAAGAGAGGAAGAGAGGGAGGAAGAGTAGGAGAGAGAGAAACCACCACCAGCCAGAAAACACCAAAAGGTACCAAGCAACAGGACCATGCAGGAGTTCAGATCTCTCTACATACCTTTAGGCTGGAATTAAGATCTGCCCCCAAACCAACCTTGAGTCTAGACTCCCAGATCGACCCAGTGACACCACCCGGTGACACCTCCTCTATCCAGGCTGCTGGCAAACCAAATGACAAGGTTTACATTGATCAAACGCTGAGCATGGCCAGCAGAACACAAACATTCATTAAACTCTCAGCATGGCCAGCAGAACACATCCCATTTAATGCCAGTAGCCCAGTTCCAACAATGTTTTCTGCAGTGTCTCCTTATCCTTTAAAAGTTCATAAGAAATGTCTCCTTTAGCAAACCTAATATCAAGCTACTAAATAACAGCTGAAAACTTTGCTGAAGTGAGGACCAGTAATCAGTGATGTAGTGGAAGGAATTGTAGCTGTAGCCTTTAAAACATGAAACAAATATGTTTGCAATTTAATACAGTCTCAAAGAAAACACAAAAAAAATCACAGGATAAAGATGTTCAAGGATTACCATTAAAAGAGAAATGAATGTGGAAAGTCTACATTTTCAGTGTTCAGTCAAATATGGAAGGAAAAAGAAATAATTATGACATTGCATGCCAACTTTTGAAAGTAGAATAAATAGGACAAATATGAAAAAAATTTGGAGTATTGTAGATTGAATGCTTATGTACCACACTGAAGCATTTTAAGGTTAAGAGGGCCCCCAAAATTAAAGTTAAATTAGATGAAGATGAGAAATGTCTTTGAACCTGTGAAGGGATAATCTGGTTCTTCCTTATAATATCTGGTCATTCCTTATCCCTTATTCCCTAAAGGAGTAGCCCCTTTTCTAGAAGATATAATTGCCAGATTACAAGAAGTATTATTCCTTTTCTTAGGTATATAATTGGATTATTCCTTTTCTTAGGAACCTGATTAAGTGACTTGACATCTGGTATGAAGGGTAAACAGATCAGTTTGACTCCCATCCAGTAAATCTCCATAAAATACCAAATCAGATATGTGTAGGGTTTTCCAAATTCCAGCAACCCCCTCTTACTTTACACTTCTGAATTCTCTTCTTCTCTGAAGCTTTACAATTAAAAACTTTCTAAATTGACCTTCAAAGGTTTTTGGATTTCATTTATCAAAGTTCATATTACAAGAACCTGGAGGTCACTAACAATAGAAGTTTTGATGGTTATTTGCAACAGGAAAAAGCATTCATGTAGGCTTTCCTCATCCTTTACCTATGGACAACTATATTTTTAATGGAAATACTAAACTTTTATCTAGATATTTAGATCCAGCTATTTGAACTCTGAAATATCTGAATATATGTACCAGATAGCATGAACAGTGTCATGATACACTTTGCAGTTTCTGTTTCTTCTACTCATTCAATAAAAGCCACTGTTTTTCATGGTCCTCATTCCCATTTTTAAAATTTCGTGCATAACTTTTGAGTGATCTTATTGGCATCCATAATAAACCAGCATGTGTGCCTCAGAAATTGAAACCTGGACTCAACTCAACTGCAGAGTGGGAATAGAAACTGTTGTGAAGTTGTAAAGTATCTAAAATGTAAAAAGCCCCCCATAATCTCAGGTTTTAAAAAATGACCCCAAGCTGGTGGCACTGTCTTTGAAGGTTGAGAAAACTTTGGGAAGCGGGTCCTAGCTGGAGGAATTGGGGCATTAGGGGTGGACCTTGATGTTTTATAGCTTGGACCCACTTACTCTTAGCCCTCTTTTATCGTCTGTTGGTGCAATGTGACCAGCTGTCTTATGGTCTTGCTACCATGCTTTCCTTTCCATGATGGAATGTTTGAGAGAAAAACTACATTGGAATGGGGAAAAATTAAATGTGAGTTAACAGTGGTTTCATTGATTTTGAATGATCTTGAATATTAACACTACTGAATGCTAAACAAGTTAGATATGGAAGAAATAACCGTTTGTACCACTGAGGACATGGCTATAAAATTCAAATACATTAATTCATATAAGTTCAGTAAACCAAATCCAATTCAAAGTTTTGGATATTTTATAATATTACAAAATTCTGTAACAAAGACTTCAAGGCTATACTACTATGCAAATAACAATGTGTTAGCTTTATATTAGAACATTCTCATACTTTTAATACAAGCCCATGATGTACTGAATCAGGGCTGACTATAATTGTAATAGGATCTGGTATGAAACTGGAGAGATACAGTTTTGTACTTGGATATATAAGACTTGCATTCTGACATGATAAATTACTGCCTTTATCTGAAAATGAAGATAATTGTGCCACTAACTAAGACAGTTTATTAAAACATTTCTAATGAAGCACTTAGGGTCCAAGATATTTAGATATTGAATTAACAGAGTTCATTATTTCCTTTTGTCAGTGCTCTTCTTTATCTTATATAATGATATGGCACTGTGGACCTAGTTGATTCCTCTATCCCTGCCCCTAATAATAAGGATTTTACAACCTCAATGGAGCTGTGTTGTTGGAGGTGGGCTTGTGGGGGTTATAAACCAGCTTCCCCTTGCCTGTATTTGGCACACCTTCCTGCTGCTATTTTCAGTGTTGTGACAGAGGTGATGTCCACTCCTCTGCTCATGCCATCATTCCATTTCCCTGCCCTGATGGAGTCTCCCCTCAAGCCCATAAGCCAAATAAACCTGTTCAGCCACAGCCGCTTTGTTTGGGTTCTTTTGATGCAGCAACTAGAATGCTGACTGCAACAGTTAGTAAATTAAATTTATATGGAACAGATATGTAATAATCTCTCTTTCCCTCTCTCTGTCTTTTTTTTCTTGATACAGGGTCTCAGTAAGCCTGGAAATTAACAGTTCTCCTTCATCTGACTCCTGATTCATGGGATTATAGGTATGTGCTACCAAGCCCAAATGCATTTTATAAATATTTTATTACAATAGAGACAGACACCAACCCCTTATCCTATGGACAGACCGAGTATGTGCACCAGGGAATTACCCCAGTGGGTAAGGGACAGAGAGGAGGGAAATGTGGACACATTCACAAGATTTGATCATGCAATGTATATACTTATTCATAATAAAGATATAAATATTTAATATACATAAAAGACGAGAGAGCAAGAGGGAAAGTGAGAGAGTGAGGGAGAGCGAGAAGGTGGAAGAGATAAAGAAGAGAGAGCAGAGAGTGAGCAAGCTGTGCCTAGTGCCACTGTGCATGAACTCTAGAGACATACACCACTTTGTGCATGCAACTTTATGTGGATAATTGGGAATCTAACCCAGGCCATCAGGCTTTGCAAGACAGTACTTTTTAAATGCCAAACCATATCTCCAGCCCTCACCTACACTTTTTTAATGAAACAAAAACATATCATAACCAAATAAGATTTGTTAAAATATGTTTATTTCAGTTCAACATTGATCAAACACCCACAATTTTAAGAATGACTCAACACTCTGAAGGGTTAAATACAGATTTCCTAACATCAAGAGTTGAAAAGAAATAGGTGGGTAATTGTTAAAAGAAATCCACTGATCAGTTTGACTCTTTTGTGAATAATGGATTAGTGGGAAACGTAGGTAGGGAAGATTTCGTCCTAGGAAGCTTAATAAAATTATGTTGACATTTTTCACTACATACAAATATAACGATAATGTATATCTTTGCGCGCTACTTTCACTATTAAATCTCAATGACTTGAAAAAATTAGATACTACTGGATAGTTTTATTATAACTTATTACAAGCATTATTGCAAAGAGCACATTTTATAATGAAAATTCACAATATTTATACAAAATCTCTAAGTCCCATAATACACACCATATCCACATGTATTATTGTGCTTTAGCCTAAAAGTTGTACTTAGTTTCCTTAATATTAATCTGCACAAGATGTTAGGTCAAGAAGAAAAGGGAAGTTTTGTTTTATACTCACAAACCACACATCCTGAAGCTTTCATTCTATTAGCATGCTGATGCTGATGTGAACAGAAGCATTGGGAGGACCGCTGCAGAGATACAGATCCCAAACCACAACTGCATACCAGTACAGGACAGCAGAGCATGGAAATAAATGACTGAATTATTCAGAGATGGTTATGTTCAAAAAATTAAAAAAGGGCACTAACATTAGTTCATTGTGGGTTGTTATTAACACAGGATAATTTTGGAGGTTGCAATATTTGAGAGGTGTTTCTTAAAAAACAGTTAATAATACAGCAAAATTGTTTACAACAGATATTCTAGTTCCAGATTCAATGTCAATAATGTGTTTGTCTTCCATTTTCTGGGCAAGAACTTTTGACAATTAAGACCTGTGACATAGAATGCTCTAATTTCCATCAGCAGAGGGGGAGAGAAGTTTATGATAATCTGCTTAGTCTTTGATTTTTTAAGTGTCACTAAATTTATTGTTCACTTTCTGTTCTATATGACAGAACAATTTGATGCACAGTCATAGCACTGAAAATCCCAAATGGTTATGACTCTAGCTGTGCTAGATGCAGGAACTGTACATAATATATGACAATATCTAGAAGGCATCAGGAACACAACAAGTAGATCAGCTATGAATTATCAAGCATTCTATGCTTATGGTCATATGTGCTAGTATGCTGAATTTGTTTTGAAATATTTCTTTAAAATTTAATTTTAGAATACCTATAACATAGTTTATAGTGTAGGATGCCTTTATAATTATGTAGATTGTATTTGTTAAATAACATACAGTGATAATGTATCCTTCAAATTATGTTTGCAGATAATAAAGAAGAGAGATAGATATTAATGAATAATGGAATGTATTTTCTATTTTACACAATATGTTCAATGAAGGAGCCTGTAACTTCTCCCACCTAAAAATAAAGTTTAAACTAATCTTACAAAGAAATGGAAAATAACAAAATATTATTTCAAATGAATACATGAAATCATAAAATTAAGGCAATATCAGAGGGAACTGTCAAGATAGGATGCATTCAGGATGGTATGTTCTTACATCACAGAACATAATTAAAAGATGCAATAAAATACAGAGCAACAATTTTTTTTGTCGGGGCTGGTGGATTAGGTCTGTCTTTAAAAGAAAGAAAATTGTGTTTTGATGGTCACGATTACAAAAGACATTTAGCTTTCAAAATTGTGGATTTAGAAATGGAAAACTTGTATAAAGCTTAGGTATTAAAAGAGTTACACTCCTGATTAAAGAGTTGAAAATATCTGCCCATCTACATGTAAAAGGAAAAGGAGGTTTAACTAAATCAGCAGGGTGATAATTGAAGGATTAGTAAATATGGGCCTGTTCTCTAATTGTCTTGAAATTCACATGCCTTGTGAACAATGCTTGCCTGTTCCAAGAATTCTGATGCTGGGAAGTAAACATAAAATATAGTTATGAGATGGCAACATTTCTGGGAAACTGGCAGATGATAAATAACAGAAGCCTAGTCCATAAGTGATGTTCAAAGAAAAACCTTCTCAAAACATATGCATTAAAAGTAAAAGCAATCACAGATAAGCAACTAAACTTCATATTTGAAGGAACTATAAAAGAAATATAAACTTTGTTCAAAGTTATTAGAAGGAAGGCAATCATAGATTAGAACAGAAGTAAAATAAAGGATAGAAAAACATTAGATATAAGGAAAACATTGAAGTATTAAAGATGTATAAACAAGATTACCAAGCATTTAGCTACACAATAGAGGCCAAACTCCAGTAAATGAAAGTCTGAAATGAAAGAGGAGGTATTAAAATTTATGCTAGAGAAATTTACAAAAATCGATATCACCATGCAAAATAATGTCAAAACATTTTGTAAACTAAATGAGGTGGAAAAATTATAGACACAATATCAAGACTGAATAAAGAACTAGAAATTTCAACCATGAGCTTTTGCCCACATTCACAGAATTAGATATGAATTTTGTCCTGTGTAGTTATCTTCAAATTTAATTAGAACCCCAAAACATTCATTTTTGTGTGTGTGTGCATGTATGTAGGTGGTAGATTCCATGTATGTAGGTATGCACATGAGTATGGAGGACAAAGATAACCTTAAATGCCATCTTCAGAAATATCATTCACCTCATTTTGAGATAGAGATTTTCATTGGCCTGAAGCTCACCAATTTGATTATACTGGCTATCTAGTGAGCTCCAAGGAGCCAACTGTCTCTTTATATCCAGAGATGGGATTACAGAAATGTACTGACACAATTGAAAATTTTTATCTGGGTAATGTGAGTAAAACTCAGGTCTTCATGCTATACAGGCAAGCTAATGAGTTGTCCTAATGAATTATCTCATCAAACCAACAGCACTTTTACAAAAAGAAAATACAACCTTAAAATTCATAAGGAATGAGAAAAATGTACAAAAATTCAAAAAGATATTGAGGAAGAATAAAACTGGAGAAAATGTCCTTCCTAAAGTCAAAATATTTTAAAAGACAAAAATTGAAACATCATATTGACATGAATTTTATGAAAATATGTTCAATATAAGTAGCTACCATGGAAAAGCAATTTGAAAATACAATGATATAGAATACTATCTTCCAGTAACCACATATCTTGATATTTACTCACAGAAATGAAATCAGCATGTTGAAGTGATATCTACACACTCATGTTCATTGCATCATCATTCAAAATAACCGCAGTATGAATACAAGTCCAGTGTTCATTAAAGAATACATAAAGAGACAAAAATGGATAAATCACAGAACTGATTTTCCATGCAAACAGATTTGAATTTTGTTGTCCAAATGTCATATATGTTTTTCAAAAACCATCTTTTCTTGGCATCTGGCCAGAGCAGTGGTAATACTTTTAAATGAACAATTCTAAAAGAAGATATGAGAATATCCAACAGAGAACTATAACCTCACCCTGATAAGAATGACTACTATCACAAAGATTATAAAATTGCTGGTGAGACTATAAAAAAGGTAACTCTTGCATAAATGTCAGCTTCTATACATATTGTAGAAAACAGTTGAAAGTTCATTTAAAAAAACTAAAACTACTATATGGATCAGCAATTTCACTAGTTGTTGAAAATAGAGTATATTGAAGAGACACCCATGGCCATTGTAGCAGTTTGTAGTTTAGCCATTAAGTTTAAACAATCAAAACATAGTTAGACATATAAACATAGCTAAGCATGAATAATACTATTCCACAAATTACAAAATTCACATTCTGCTTAAATTTACATGGAGCTTAAAACATTTCCCATAAAGTATGACACTCCATAAAGAAAACTACAAAAATTTCCAGATACTACTTATTTTACAAACCATATTTTTGATAACATTATAATTAGTTAAAATTACTTGGGCATTAAAAATCGTAATAAAACTAGAACATGAGTTGATAGAAAAAAATAAATTTAAAACTATAGGACTGAGAACTGTCTCAATATTAATTCATTAGATGTCCATTTTTTATTTTCCATTTTCATATACTTCTGTTTTTATTTATGTGTGATTCTATGGATAGCTATATTATCTATATTTGTATGCATGTATATATATATATATAAACAGATATGTATATATACACATATATTTATCTTCACACATATCATTAAATTATGATATCTACTGTAGAGCATCCTAATATTCATTAAGTGAATTATTAATTGCGTAATTCATATTTTTGTTTCATATAAATTGAGAATATTTAAATATTCAAAACAAAAATTATTTCATCAAATTTCAATTTTTTTGTAATGATGAGGTTGCAACTCATGTTCTTGTAAGTTCAGTAATTGATTTGCCACTGAACTATACCCACAAGTCCCAACTTTTGAAATTTATCTAAGGCTTGCTGAGTGTATATCTCAGTGGCATAGTCCTTGCCTAGCTTGAATGAGGCACTGGGTTCTATCATCTACCCCCACAAAAAAATAATAAGAGCCTATTAGTGGGCAGATATAGGCTTAATGCTGCTCATTATTAAATGAAAATATCTATTTTTTATGTAGTGATTATTACCATGCCAGAAATCTTTTGGTATTAGTGTCTATAATATCTTAATGTGGTATCCTCACAATTGCTTTGTATGAGTTTATATTTTTCTTATATATTTTTTCATTTTTTCTTTCCCATCTTTGTATGAAATATCTAAAATTGCCAATCTGAGTTTCAATTAATGTATTTTATCTCATCTTTGACTTGGTCTTCAAATCATAGATGATAGTAATTTCATCTAATTATCTGATTATATTAATATGAATTGTCTATTATGATAAACATTATATCTTATCTTTAATACAGACAAAATTGTAGTGTGATGCTTTATGTAAAATAACTCTGTCAATCTTATAAAGTTAAGGATTTTTATAATGACTTCTAAGAGATAACTTGTTAACATAAGTGCTCATTCTAATTTATTTTTTGTACTTAAAATGTGCCTGCACTGTTTTCACAACTCTACTTTTATTGTTGACAAAACATAATTTCGAGGTCAGGCATGATAGCATATGTTTGCAATAGATAACATATAAATCAATGGATATGATGGTTTGATTCAGGTGTCCCACACAAATGAATGGGTTCTGAATTCTCAATCACCAGCTGATGGCTGTTTGGGTATTGGAGGTGTATTGTTGGGGGAGGGTTTATGGAGGTTATAGCCAGCTTCCCCTTGCCAGTGTTTGGCACACTGTACTACTGCTGTTGTCCACCTGATGTTGGCCAGGAGGTGATGTCCAGCCCTCTGCTCATGCCATAGTTTTCCTTGCCATGATGGAGGGTCTCCTTGAGTCTGTAAGGCAAGATAAACCCATTCCTCCCATCACGGAGTTTTGGTCGGGTTCTTTTCTGAGCATCAAGAGAGAAAGTTAAGTACTACAATGGGGTACATCTGATTCAAACCACTGTAGACTCATTTGCCTTTTTCACTCTACCACCTTCCCAGTTTTATTATTCTGAGTTTTCTATATCTCAGTTATTAAAATACATCTCAATATATTAGATTCTTAATTGATAAATATATTTGTATGTAATGGAAAATTCAATCTTATATAACATATTTATCATCATGAAATATCTTGAGATGTAAACATTTTGCTATTGTAGTAATTCATCTATTTTCACTGATGAAATTCTTTAATTTATTGCCTTGTCATAATTCATGAATTATAACTGTCTTCTCATTAGACTTTAAAGTTCATATTTATTATTTGTATTAGTCAAAGTGCATCAAGTTCCTAGCACAAGACTCAAGAATCCCTGTCCAGTCAGTATCACATGCTAACTGAAAGATTATTTTCATAATGTTTGATTGCACTTTTAATTCACTTCCCATACACATGCATTTAGCTGTGTTATTGAGGTCTAGCCAATGAAATATAATCCCAAATGATTTATACCATTTTCAAAACTGGACCATAACATCTTACCACCTCCAGTAAATAGCCATTTCTTTTCTTTTCACCTTGTAGGTAAAGGGGCGAAGATGACACATTGGGACAACCTGAAAGCTATAAAGTTAAAATGGCCTGTTCTCTATTAAACAGATATTGCAAATAACTGTGAGATGGATGAAAATACTCTAAAACCAAAAGACATGTGTTGCATTTTAATAGTTTCTCATATGGGTCATTTGTTATAGTCATTAGTCTACTGTAGCTAATCAATATGCTATATTTACTTTTGAAATGAGTTGTATCTTAAATTTTGTTACATGTAACACTTCATTGTTGTTATTTACTGATCAATATTTTATTTCTATTTACTATGTGGATCAAATTGTTTAAAATGAATTTTAGTGTTTTATTGCACTTATATTTTACAATAGGGACAAATATTTCCCTTTTGACTTTTGTGATACTTTTCATACACTACTGTTTATAGAGCAGAAGTTTTCCTACCTTACTTTTAATTATTTTGAGTCTGTTAATGTTTATTTATAATCAGTGTTAAGAATCATGAACTACCAAAGTCCCTTCTTGTTTCTTCTTTCTTTATTCCAAGGAAAAGTTGATCTGTTTAAAACCTAAGAATATCCCCCAAAACCCATTTCTAGGTAACTCAAGAGAAATAAAAACCTGTTATAAGAAAAAAAAATCAGTGTTAAGAATTTTTCATATATCAAAGTATAGGATTGCATGTTTAAGTAGTTTAACATATATCAGTTAATCCTTTGTTGTGCTTTATTAGTCAACCCTTCAATATAATTCTATCAGAAAATGCAAAACATGTGGAATAAGTCCCATCCTTCTTTTTTTGAAAAAAATCACTTGGATAACTTCCATCAAACTACCTGATTCTTTAGTCCCTTGTACTCAATGTTTGTTTTGCCTAGGTGAATATGGTACAAATGACACAAAGTCAGTCTTGTGCATAGTACATTATGGACCTGACAGCTGCCACTTCCTGCCTCTATGACATCAGATTGTAGCAAGAACTGTGACCCCCTGAAACGATTGCATGATGTGAGTAAGCCCTAAACTATGTAGCAATAGGTAAGAAAAATTCCATTTCTGTTGCTCTTTTCATGAAATATCACATTTAAAAACAGTCAAATTGAGCATATCCCTATGGAGGTAGGAGAGACTATTGCCTACATTTTGGTTCAAATGTTGACACTACCATTGTTAATCACTCTTCTAATATTTTCCTATGTATATCATATAAATTGAATAACACAATATACACATTTTGTGTCTGTTTTCCTTTCCTGACATACAATTTTAAAAAAAAACTTAAGAATTATTTCAATCACATTAAATTTATGAGTTTGATTTTAGGCAGTTTGGATTGCTATAATTAATGCCGATTGAAACAACAGAAATTTATATCTCATAGTTTTGGAGGCTCCATGTTTCAGTTAAGAATGCATGGTTAGGCTTACATGAGGGAGAAGGTGAGAGTGCTGGAGAAAGCAAGATTCCTTGATAATTCAAATATTTCTCATCCTAATACTATCATTTTGGAGGTAAGATTTTAACATAAGAATTTAGGAGAGCATATTTTGTTAAAACTCTGAATTTGAAACCTATAACCCTCCAACTAGTGTCTTTTATTAACCTTTTACCTAATTTTGATAAATAATCCTATGAAATTGTACATGCATCTTTACTTATTTCTGAAGTACTGAAGCATGATCTCAGTATAATTTTAAATGTCATTACAGTATCCTTTTGTCTTCTGAGTTAAATTTTACATACGATGCACAGATATTACTGATCTTTGAGTTTTGGCATATGCATGTTTATGTAGCTCCAATTATCAATGTATACACTGTTAAAATCACCCCACAAAGTTTCATTTTTTCCACCATAGATTAATTTTGCCTAAGAGACTTTTCATATAAATAAAGTTAACTTTGAAACTATTTTCTGAAAGGTTCTTCATATAGCATAATAATGTTTGAATTTCATAGATAGCACTGCATATGAGAGACTTTTTGGTAGTTCTTTTTCATATTTATTGTCAATAAATAGATACATTGTATGAATGAGTTTTATGATGGTACCCCTATTTCTCTCCTCCCTGTCCCCCAACACACTCGGGGCCCTCCTCAGTGGGTTGATTTCATGATATTGCTTGAATAGTCACTAGCTTGTTTTTCCATTCACTACATCATAGAAAATATGGCTGAGTGTAGTTTGAATGACTATTAACTAAAGTTCTTTTTTAACTATTTTATTTATTCATTTTCAAGCAGAGAGAGAGAGGGGGAGGGAGAGAGAGAGAGAGAGAGAGAGAGAGAGAGAGAGAGAGAGAGAGAGAGAGAAAGCACCAGGGCCACCACCTTGTGGTTCTGGCTTATGTGGGTCCTGGAGAATTGAACCAGGGGCCTTAGGCACTGGAGGCAAGTGCCTTAATCTCTGAGCCATCTCTCCAGCCCTATTAACTAAAGTTCTATGAAGAATTTTGCATTGGATTTTTTGAGTAATACCTGGGATTCTTATTTTGAGGAAATGGGGCAGCATTTTATTTAATTATAAGCATTGTTAAGTACTTTTGCAAAGTGATGTTACTATTACCTTGAACAGTGTTTGAGATTGAGTTTTTTCACATTGTTGCCAATATTTGGTATTGCCAATTCTTTAGGAATATGCAGTGTTATGACATTGTGCTTATACACTGTTTTTACTAATGAGTGAAGTTGGATACCTATGCGTGTACTAATAGTCCATCTCAATTTGTGAAGCGTGTGTTCAGACACTTTTTCAATGACTTTGTCTGTTAAATATACTTTTTCCAATATGTTCTATAGCTTGGGATTGCCTTTTCCGAATCTTAATGTATTAATTTATTAAATATATGTATTGTTTTAATTATTTTATGAAGTCCAATTTATCAATATTTAAGATTCTCGAGTCATTAAAATATGCTTCTGTGTTTTCTTCCAAAAAGTATCTTTATTAGAATTTACATTTAAGGCTATTTTTATTATTTGTTTTGGATTGTTTATTTTTATTTATTTATTTACTTATTTATTCATTTTTATTTGTATTGGAAATAAGGAAGAAGTTTCAAGTTTTCCATAATGTTCTCCTTTAACCCCATTGGACTCCATCAGTGTGCTTGTATATGTATGTTTTCATGATAGTGTGTAAATACTGAGTCTGAATAAACAGTAATCTTGCCATAGATTGCAGTTTAAATAAACACTCCTGTAAGTCATTTGACTTTTGTGTAGAGAAATGATATAATGATATTTACATTTTTTGAAACAGGCAGCAATTTTTTGGACTGAATGTTTGTTAGGAAAAAGTAGGGACCCATACCCACAGCCATTCAACCAACTCAGGATAAGACAAATGTGTTTGTGTTTTTCAGGATGCAACAAGAGAGCTGTGGCCCATCTAACCCTACCAACCAACAGTAGGCTGAGATCCTGGCAAGAGAGGAGCCACCACAGTCATATTGTGGAGGATCCATAGGGAATCCAGCAGACAATGACAGATGAACAGGGACCTATAACCACAGTCATTCAATCAACACAGGATATGCCAATGAGACAGAAACCAAGGATTTTCGACACAAGGACCTCTAAGCTCGCAACATTAAAGCAACCTTATTACTCACCCACCACGACTCAGGGAACTGAGCGGAAGAGGGGGTGGAAAGATTGTGAGAGCCGTGGTGGGGAAGACTGTCCGGAGGCATGGCACCCATCAGTAACAACTAACTTGGGCCAGGAAGACCGGATCCCTTGCCACAAGGACTAATACAGACAGCCCACGAAGGAGGATATACAACTGATCAGGGAGGGGGGAAGTGGGAAATTCGGGATAACAACGCATGGTTTGCCCACTAAATAATGTAACTCATTATGGACAATAAATATTAAATTAAAAAAAAAAGTATTAAGGAAATTTCGGATGACAGATTATTAAATTTCCATTTAAATATAGGAACTTCGTATTTGACTGATATTGAGATTTAGTGTGAAAATATAGGATGACTTCTATATTTTTATTGGATGAGTGAATAATTAGAAAATGTTGGAAAAACACATTTTCAAAGGAAGACATATTTTGCTTGGACAGTGATAAGTGCAAGGTTATTAATACATAATCTACAAATTTACCTATGTAATATTATGAGAGATAGTTATATTTAAAATATAGATTTGGCTGTCACCAAGCTATAAATTGTCTTTAAAACATAGTATAAAACATTATCAAAAAGTAAATATTTTCAATGCTAGAAACCTATTAATAAAACTTTTAGAATACCAATATTAGGACATATAAATTTTGGCATAAGATATATATATTTAACTATAATTTTAAAAACCAGGAGTGTACCTAAAAGCTAAAAATTATTCATTAAAAAGACAATTATTGGGGAGGCGGAGCAAGATGGTGACCGAGTAACAACTTCGCCAGGACTCTCCTAAAGGTTTGACCCCCACAACTGCTATCCAGGCTTTGGACACCGGCCGAACCCGAGTTCGAACTCTCCCTCCCTCTCTGCTCCCCTGTGGAGCAGAGGGCCGAGCCCTCC
>PVHP010027494.1:0-23831 GCA_004024765.1 Zapus hudsonius | reverse complement strand
TCCCCTGGATCTGTAGCTTCAATATAAATCCTTACCTTCCATAACTGTGCCTGGTTTTGAGATTCATTCCAGTGGCATGTGAGTTGACTCTGACAGGTGGAACTAAGGTAAGACTTAAAGAATGAGAAAGAATGCTTTGGAATATGTCTTTTTGAAAAAAAGTGGTAGTTGCATCTATGCCCACACAGTGACTGTCACAACCTGCACAAGACCTGAATAATATGTGTAAAAATGCCACTAAATTAATGAGTAACTCTTTGGAAAGAAGAAGAGATTCAGTGGAAGGGGATAGAGGACAGGGACCAATGAGGGTGGTAGGAGGGGATTATGTACAGGATACATTGTGTACATGTATGGAGGTTGTCAGTAAAATGTTATTTTAAAAAACTAAGGTGGAGACTGATTGAGGAAGACACCTGATGTTTACCTCTTGCTTCCACATGCATTCATATACACATATCCTCAAAATTGCACACACATGTGCATGAACAAACATATGTACCCCACACCTACATAAAATTGCAAAAAAATGATTGGCCATGGTAATTACCAAGACAATCTTAAAACATGATAAAAATGAAGAGATTATATCTTAGTCTCATAAAATCATAGTTTAAAGCATTGAAAATTAGTACTGCTCAAAATCAGCACAGTTCATTCTTCATCTGGAAAACTTTCCTGAGTAGTCCACAGAGTTACACCAGTGCTTTCTACATGGTACCATCACATCATTTTCATAATTCTAAAATAATATATAATATAGACTCAGGACAAAGAAATGACAGCTCACTGTTTCTCTGTATCATTTCTTAGAACAAAGTTAACACTACCTTACACAAGCTTTCAGAATATTTTTACTAAACTTATTGTGATGGTTAGGTTTTGTTGTCAACTTGATCTTTTTAATTATCTTGGGTAGGTCTCTCAGGATGTTTACAGGAAGGCAGCCTCTCAGTAGGGGCAGGATATAAAGAAGCTCAAAGAAGCTATAAGTAAACATCCTTTCCTGTGTGGGCAATGCAGGTAGGAAATTCCAGAGACTCAGGAAGCCATTAAGTTTGGGGAAGGGTTGCAAGACCCCACCCTAAGCCTATATAAAGGAGAATAAAGTCTCTCCTTGCCCCCCCACCTGCCTGTTCCATATTCTGTGTGTGTGGTGTAAGTGATGGGTTTTTCTCTCTGCTGGGACCTGTGAAAGAGGGCCATCGTCTTTCGCTGTTATGGAACTTCCCCTCAATCTGTAGTTTCAATAAATACTTTCCTCCCCCAAATTGTGCCTGGTTTGAAGATTCATCCCAGCGGTGTCTGGCTGACTATGACACTTACAACGATGCAGTTAATATTGGTTATTCCCTCAGCTAACCTGTGAGTATAAACATGTGCTTCTCTCTCCTTCTCTCTCTCTCTCTCTCTCTCTCTCTCTCTCTCTCTCTCTCTCTCACACACACACACACACACACACACACACACACACACACAGTCTTTGTTTTTGAGACAGGGTCTTTCTTGATATGTAGCTTGTGCTGTACTCTAATTTATGATCCTCCTGCCTCAGGTTCCTGAGTCCTAGGATTATTGAACTGTCACCACACCAGGCTATTTCTTTGTTTTGTAACAACAGGATCATACTTAACATTAGCTATCTTCTTTTTTAACCCGATGTGAGCATCCATATATATTATTATAATGCATGTGCCTTGTCAGTATCCCATTGCATGGCAACATCATCTTTTAATCAGTGGCTTCATTTTTTTTTCTTTCTGAGGTAGGGTTTCATTCTAGCCCAGCTGCGCTGGAACTCCCTCTATAGTCCTAGCTGGCCTGAAATTCATGATGATTCATGTCACATTCAGCCACACACTGCTGGGATGAATCTCCAAACCAGGTACAGTTTATGGGAGGAAAGGAATTATTGAAGCTACAGATCCAGAGGAAGTTCCATAACAGCTAATGAGGCTGCTCTCCTTTCACAGGACCAAGCAGAGAGAGAGAAACCCATCACCAACATAACAGCAAACAGGAAAACAGGTAAGGGGTGAGGGAGAGAAATCTCCTTCCCCTTTACATAGCCTTAGGGAAGAGGTATTGCAACCATTTCCCAGTCTCATTGGCTTCCTGAGTCTCTTGAATTTCCTTCCTTGCACTTCCCACACAGGAAGGGATGTTTGTTTCTAGCTATCCTGAGCTTCCTCACATCCTACCCCTACTGAGAGTCTGCCTTCTTGTAAACATCCTCAGAGACCCACCCGAGATAATTACAAAGATCAAGATGAAAACAAGACCTAACCATCACAATTCACCTACCTCGGCCTCCAGAATGCTGGTATGAGCCACCTCCTCTGGCTTAGTTGCTTTCTTAATAGTTGCTTACATTGATTCTATATATTTTTCCTCTATTGTAAACATTGACATTTTTTGTTTTCTTTTCATTTGGGGATTTTTTTTTCTTTTTTGATACCAGCTCTCATGTATTGTACTCACTATGTATTTGAGTATGAGCCTGAAGTTCTGATCATACTGCCTGGAATTATGTTTAGACACAACCATGCCCAGTTTATGTGATGTTAGGGATCAGAACCAGGGCTTTGTGCATGTTAGGCATGACAAACCTGTATTGTACCACTGAAACTACATCCTTAACTTTAAATCTTTTAAAATCATTGTTCATTTGTACAAATTCCTAGAAAGAAACTAACTTGCTCATCTGGACTCTATTTAAAAATCTTATGATCTATTGGTATATTACTCTCCCCCAAACAGTCCCAGAATGTCTTTTCATTTTCCAATTTTGTATTGATTTATGAATCTTTAAATGTTATTATCATCATTCTTTCATAAGCCATCAAAATTTAGAGAAAATAACCTTTTATGATATATTTCAATAAACTATGCTATTTTATTAATAAAAAAGGTGACTCAAAAGTACCTGAAAGGACTGTCAATTCTGAAAGCTGAAGAACAGGTAGAATGTTCTTTCTAATTAACCTGTAAGTTCAAGAACTTGTAAGTGAGTAAATAGAAAAGAATGGTCCCACAAGCTGGAGAGATGGCTCAGTTGGTAAAGTGCTTGCCTTGCAAGCACGAGAGCCAGAGTTCAATCCTCAGAACCCTCCTTAAAAGAACAGGCATTGAGATTCCAGTTCAACATGGCTGATGAGCAGACATGCCACGTCCCTCGGGAAACAAGTGTCAGGA
The DNA here is from genome assembly GCA_004024765.1 of Zapus hudsonius. Classification (NCBI taxonomy): domain Eukaryota; kingdom Metazoa; phylum Chordata; class Mammalia; order Rodentia; family Dipodidae; genus Zapus; species Zapus hudsonius. The sequence continues at coordinate 20,636 of PVHP010027494.1, read as the reverse complement.
TTTTCAGCAGGGATCCAGGTCGTGGACACAAGCTGCAGTCACGCTCTGAGCTCCAGACACATCCTGGCACAGGATTCTCACCAGTGGAAGCCTCCATTGAGGACCAGTGCTTGCCAGAGGCAGGTACCCCCAGTATCACCATCAAAGTCCCATCAGTGATCTGAGGGCACACACACTCGCAGATTAAATACGTGAGTGCCCAACCTTACCTGTGGAGTCCAGTGAACTCCCAGAAGACACTAGCAAAGTGAAATCAGATCAAAGGCATCCCACCAATCAACTCAATTGGAATCGAAATGGGCAGACCTCAACGTAAGAATATATCACCAGCTGAGGAAACCATGCCAAATGACAACAACAATGCCACCAAAGAGAGTGAGAAGAGGCAGGCCCAGTAAGACAAGACACTAAGCCCTGTTCATACTGGCACAGATCTTGAGGAAATCTTAATGTCAGTCATGCAAGCAAAGATGGACCAACATATTGAAAGAGTTCAAAGTCAGCTCATTAGCTTTGCCACCAGGCTTAATATAATTGAAGAGAACCTAATGGACTTCAGAAAAGTCATATCAGAGCTAAAGACAAACCTGCAAACTGAAGGTGTCAAAAACCAGCTTTCAAAATTAACTGAAGACATCTGCAAATATAAGAATGACTGTCAGGAAGAAGTAATTAAATCAAACCTTGAAATGAAAACACATCTCAACAGGATGATGGAAGCAACCCAAAAAGAAGTAGCAGAAAACAAAAACAATATTGAAATAATACCAACGTCCCTAGAATCTCTTACTAACAGGATTAACCACTGGGAAAACAGAACCTCAGACATGGAAGACAAAACAGAGGAGAATTCGTGAAAAATCAGAAACTTGACAAAATTCAAAAGAGCAAGTGAACAAGACTCAAGGGAAATGTGGGATACCATAAAAAACCTAATCTCAGGATCATGGGGATCCCAGAAGGAGAAGAATACCAAGCCAGGGGCATAGAAAATATTTTCAACATAATTATGCAAGAAAACTTTCCATACTTGGAAAGAGATAGGCCTCTACATCTAAAACAGATACGGAGGACCCCAAACAAATTGGACCAAAAGAGGAACACCCCAAGACATATCTTAGTTACAATGCCTAGTGTGAGGATAAAGAGAGAGTCCTTAGAGCAACAAGAGAAAGGAAACTCATGTATAAAGGAAAACCCATCAGAATCACCTCAGACTTCTCCAGAGAAACTTTAAAAGCCAGGAGATCTTGGAACAAAGCGATACTAGGCCTAAAGAAGTATGGATACAAACCTAGACTACTGTACCCAGCAAAGTTATCCATTATAATAGATGGAGAAATGAAAGTATTCCATGAAATTAACCAGCTCTAGAATTACTTGAAAACAAAGCCAAACCTTCAGAAGATACTTCATGAGATATCCCATGTAGATGAGACAAATATCCGACCTCAGGAAAGGAACAGAGACCAAGCAAGGTAACACCAAAGAGATAACAAACCAGCTCAAATACCAACCTTCATATTCTCTCCAACATGGCAGGGTTTAAAGCAAACCTCACAGTTATAACTTTGAATGTAAATGGAGTCAACTCTCCCATAAAAGGACACAGGATTGCAGGGCGGATCAGGAAAATGGACCCTTCCATCTGTTGCTTTCAAGAAACACACCTTATCGCTAAAGACAGCAACCTACTGAGAGTAAAGGGGTGGAAAACAATTTTCCAGGCATGTGGGAATAATAAAAAAAGTGGATGTAGCTACTCTAATATCTGACAAAATAGACTTTAAACCAACAGCAATAAAAAAGGACAATGATGGTCACTTCCTACTCATCAAGGAACGATACAACAGGAGGCATCACTATAGTAAATATGTATGCACAAAATACAAGGAACCCTCAGTTCATAAAGCATAAATTACTCAAAGCAAAGCAGCTATAGATGCCAACACCATCATATTAGGAGACTTTAACACTCCACTGTCATCACTAGACAGATCGTCCAAACAAAAGACAAGTAGGGAAGTAAAGTTGCTAAATAGCACCATAGACAAACTAGGGATAACAGATTTCTTACAGAACATTCCAACCCAAGGACACAGATTACACATTCTTCTGAGCAGCGCATGGAACTTTTTCTAAAATTGACCATACACTGGGCCATAAATCATCCCTCAGTAAATTCAGAAAGATCAATGTAATCCCCTGCATCATATCAGACCACAACGTATTAAAGGTAGAAATTAACGACGGGGGAGGATACAAAAGTTTCAACAGATACTGGTGACTGAACAACTCGCTCCTGAACAATGAATGGATCAAACAAGAAATCAGACAGGAAATCCAGAACTTCCTAGAAACAAATGATGATGAGGACACAACCTTTAAGAACTTGTGGGACACAATGAAGGCAGTTCTAGGGGGAAATTCATTGCTCTAAATGCCTTCATAACAAAAACAGAGAAGTCTCAAATTAACCAATTATCCTCACACATAAGGTCATTAGAACAGATGGAAAAATCCAACCCTAGGAGCTCGAGACCCAAGGAAATAATTAAGAACAGAGCCGAGATTAATGACTTGGAAACAAAGAAAACAATTGAAAAAATAGACAAATCAAAGAGTCGCTTCTTTGAAAAAGTCAATAAGATCAACAAACCCCTGGCCAAATTAATCAAAGGAAAAACTGAGAAAGTTCAAATTAACAAAATAAAAAAAGACAAGGGTGAGAGCACAACAGATCCTGAAGAGATTGGAAGACTCATCATGTCATACTTACAAAACCTCTACTCCACAAAATTAGAGAACCTGGAAGAAATGGATAAATTCCTGGACACCTACCAACACCCAAAGCTCAGACCAGAGCAGATAAAGATCCTAAACAATCTGATAACAATCACAGAGATAGAATCGGTAATCAAGAACTTCCCGAAACGGAAAAAGCCCAGGTCCAGATGGTTTCTCAGCTAAAATCTACCAAACCTTCATCATAGAACCGAAACCTCTCTTTTTGAAGCTTGTCAGGGACCTAGAAAAAGAGGGTAGGCTCCCAAACTCCTTCTATGAAGCTACCATCCCCCTAATACCAAAACCAGGCAAGGATGTAACAAGAAAAGAAAACTTCAGGCCCATATCCCTGATGAATTTAGATGCAAAAATCCTAAACAAAATCCTAGCAAACCAAATACAAACCCACATCAAGACTGTAATTCACCCTGACCATGTCAGCTTCATCCCAGGGATGCAGGGATGGTTCAACATACGAAAGTCGATAAATATAATTCACCACGTTAACAAACTCACCCGCAAACACCACAGGGTAATCTCAATTGATGCAGAGAAGACTTTTGACAAAATTCAACATCACTTCATGTTCAAAACCCTGGAAAGAATAGGCATTGATGGCCTATATCTCAACATAAGAAAGTCAATATACAGATCTCCTAAAGCACAAATCATCCTCAATGGGGAAAGACTCAAGGAGATCCCGCTTAACTCAGGAGCAAGATGGGGTGTCCACTCTCACCACTTCTCTTTAACATAGTGCTTGAAGTTCTAACCCAAACAATAAGACAGGTGAATAGTATAAAAAGGATACAAATCGGAAAGGAAGAATTCAAACTATCCCTCCTTGCAGATGACATGATCTTATATATATCAGACCCAAAGAGCAGTATTAGTAAACTCCTGAAGGTGATCAATGCCTTCAGCAGAGTGGCAGGATACAAAATTAACACACAAAAATCAGTAGCCCTTCTATATACAGAAGACAAGCATTCGGAAAAAGACATCAGAAAAACTGTCCCGTTCTCTATATCCTCAAATAAAATTAAATACTTGGGAATATCACTAACCAAGGTAGTGAAAGACTTATATAAGGAAAATATTGAAACACTCAAGAGGGAAATAGAGGAGGTCGTGATGATATGGAAAGACATTCCATGCTCATGGATAGGGAGAATCAATATAGTAAAAATGGCAATCCTGCCAAAAGCAATCTACAGATTCAACTCAATGCCAATAAAAATTCCAACCTACTTCTTCACAGACATTGAAAAAAATAACCTCAAAATTTATTTGGAAGCGTAAGAGACCTCAAATAGCTAAAACTATTCTGAGCAAAAAAATTACGCAGGAGGTGTCACCATACCTGTCTTTAAAACATACTACAAAGCCATATAGTAACTAAAACAGCATGGTATTGGCAGAAAAACAGACAGTCTGACCAGTCGAATAGAATTGAAGCCCCAGGCTTTAATGCAAGTAACTTCTGCTTCTTAGCCTTTGACAAGGGTGCCAACAATGTATGCTGGGCCAAAGATAGCATCTTCAACAAATGGTGCTGGACAAATTGGAGAAACACGTGTAAAAAATTGAAAATAGACCCACTCCTTTCACCATGCACAAAGATCAACTCCAAATGGATCAGAGACCTCAATATTAACTGTACAACCCTAAACACCCTGGAAGAAAAAGTAGGAGGAACCCTACAGGAGATAGGAGAAGGGAACAACTTCCTGAGCAAATCTACAGTAACCCAGAAAGTGCAAAGGTCCCTTAACCGATGGGACCTTATGAGGCTCAAAAGCTTCTGTACAGACAAAAATACCATTCTCAGAGTCAATAGACACCCTTCAAACTGGGAGATGATTTTCGCCAGCTACAACTCTGACAGAGGCCTAATTTCCAGAACCTACAGAGAACTCAAAAAATTAATAACAAAAACACAAATTGCACCCTCACAAAATAGGGCACTGATCTCAACAGAGAATTCACAGAGGAGGAAACACAAATGGCGTTCTCTCACCTGAGGAAGTGCTCAGCATCCCTAAGCATCAGGGAAATGCAAATCAAAACCACAATGAGATACCACCTTTCCCCAGTCAGAATGGCCATCATAAAGAAAACCTGCAACAATCGTTGCTGTTAAGGATGCGGGGGGAAAAAGGAACCCTTATTCACTGCTGGTGGGATTGCTGACTTGTTCAACCACTATGGAAAGCAGTGTGGAGACTTCTGAACAGAATTTACATAGATCTACCAATGGACCCAGCTATCCCTCTTCTAGGAATCTATCCACAAGATATCACATTTCAAGGCAGAAACTTTTATACAACTATATTTATAGAAGCTCAATTCATAATAGCCAAGAATTGGAATCAACCAAACTGCCCATCCATGGAGGAATGGACAGCAAAACTGTGGTTTATTTACACGATGGAAGTTTACTCAGTTGAAAGGAAAAATGAGACATCGAAATTTAGGAAAAAATGTTCTGACTTTGAGCAAATCTTACTAAACAAACACTGAAAAGAACAGAGAATTGAACGCCACATATTTTCCGTCATATGCGGTTTTTAACCAGGATAACCGTAAACTCTAGGCAGACAAGTAGAAAGAAGTGAGAGGTTGTGAATGAGGGGTAAGGGATAGGGGGAGGGGAATGGCTTAAGCATGAGGTTAAACCATATTAGGTTCAAAAACATAAAATCCTCATGAGCATACTGTAACTTAGTGAGCAAGTAGTGGGTGTCGACTGGCAAGAGGGGCCATGAGTAGTAGGGGAGAGAGTCTAAGCATATGAATAATTGATCAGTATGACAACCCTTGGTCCCAACCACTGGTTCCTTCCCTCACTGAGCTGTTGACCAAAGTGACCCATGGGATTCCAAAAACAAGACAGAATTCTGTCAAGCTCTTGAATGACCTCCCTAGGCCTGAGGTAAAACCCTGTTGCTGAAGAAACCACAGAATGCCATCAATCAGCATCGAGAGACCCTTGGAGGTCTGGAATGGTATCCAGCCCCCAGATGGTAGTTAATGCAGTGCTAGAAGGCACTGCACAAGCTACCAGTGGAAGCTGATCAACGATGCTGGAGAAAACAGAGATCACTGGTATGAAACACAGACTACGGCCATGAGTAGGCTGACCACACCTTCTACTGGGAGAGAACAGCAAACCAAGAAAGGATCACTAGTGCAATAGAGGAGCCTGGGACTGGGGGAGACACTCAACAGCTTTTAAATTTGGCCAAATATTCCACTCAGTGAGGGGAAACCCGTGACTGGAACTGGTGAATCAGTGCGATATGCATCGGTTCCCGTACTCTTGGGCTCCCAAGACAAGATGCACTATGGGACCGATTGATGGAGAGGCTACTAAAAATAGAATCTAGGTAATCCAGAATTGTGTATATTTGTTAACCTATACTGACCTCACACTCCGATGGAGATTGTTTTTGTATTTTTCAGGATGCAAGGAGAGAGTTGTGGCCCATCTAACCCTACCAACCGACTGTAGGCAGATAGATGAGATTCTGGCAAGAGAGGAGCCACCACAGTCATACCTTGGAGGATCCATATGGAACCCCACAGAGAATTTCTGGATGAACAAGGGACCCACAGCCACAGCCATTCAATCAACACAGGATAAACTAGTGGGACAGAACCCAACAATTTTCAACACAAAGCCCCCTAAGCGCACAACATTAAAGCAGCCTTAATACTCACCCACCATGACTCAGAGAACTGAGCGGAAGAGGGGGTGGAAGGATTGTGAGAGCCATGGTGGGGGAGACTATCCAGAGGCATGGCACCCCTCAGTAACAACACACTTGGGCCAGGAGAACCAGGCTGAGTGCTAGGCTATACATGGTCCCCTGCCACAAGGACTGATGCAGAGGACCCATGGAAGAGGATATCCAGCTGATTGGGGTTGGGGAGGGGGGTATTGGGGAATTGGGGATAACAATTCATTGTTTGCCCACTTAATAATGTAACTCAATATATATATATATATATATATATATATATATATATATATATATATATATATATATATATATATATATATATTATAAAAAAAAGAACAGGCATTGTGTTGCATGGTCACAATTCCAATGCTAGGGAGGCAGAGTCTGGAGGATCCCTGGGGGTTCACTTGTCAGCCAGTATAGCCTACTTGGTGAGTGACAGGCCAATGGAAGACGCCGTCTCAAAAAAAAAAAAAAAAAGGTGATAGGCACCTGAGGAATGATGCTGGAGGATGTCCTTTGGTTTCAATATACAGGCATGCAAGTGTATATGTATCCAGACACACATGTGATCAAAAACTCATGCAAAAAAATAAACAGTCTCGCCAGTCGTGGTGGCACACGCTTTTAATCCCAGCTCTCGGCAGGCAGAGGCAGGAGGATTGTCGTGAGTTCAAGGCCACCCTGGGACTACATAGTGAATTCCAGGTCGCCTGGAATAGAGCAAGACTCTACCTCAAAAATAAAATAAAATAAAATAAAATAAAATAAAATAAAATAAAATAAAATAAAATAAAAAGTCCCTAAAATAAGAATTCAAAGAAAATAATTTAAAAATTAAGGGCAGATGATGTAGTGACTCATTCCTATAATTCCAACACTTAGAAGGCTAACACCAGAGGATGACCATAAATTTGAGGCCAGCTTGGGCAATCAAGTGAAACCATGTCACAAACAGCAGCAGCAACAATAAAGCATCCACAAATTAATCATAAAGAATTCTAGGTAGTACCTACCTAGATGCTTCCCTAAAATGTCCTACTAATAAGCACAGAGTCACATCTGAGAGAATTTTATTCCTTCTTTATACCACAATTTTTTACTGCTGGGAGATTTTCTGTGATATCAGATGTGAGAAAAACATTTCAACCTTGACATTTTGCCTGGGAAACCAAACCATAGGATATTATTTATCTTTCATGTTGTTTTGTTGTGAGACTTGCGATGGTTTCAGAACTTAACCTAAGGTTTACTTTTTTTCTTGTCCATAATGAGTTACAACATTTAGTGGGCAAACAATGAGTTGTTATCCCCAATTCCCCACTGCCCTCCCCTCCCCCCTCAACTGGATAACCTCCTCCATGGGTCGTCTGGATCTGTCCTTGTGACAGGGGACCATGGATAGACTAGTATTCTCCTGGCCCTAGTATGCTGTCACTGAGGGGTGCCATACCTCTGGATAATCTCCCCCACCACAGCTCTCACAATCTTTCTGCCCCCTCTTCCGCTCAGTTCCCTGAGTCGTAGTGGATGAGTATTAAGGCTGCTTTAAGGTTGTGAGCTTAGGGGTCTTTGTGTCGAAAATCGTTGGTTTCTGTTCCACTGGCTAATCCTGTGTTGATTTAATGGCTGTGGCTGTGGGCTCCTTGTTCATCTCGTCATTCTCTGTGGAGTTCCATTTGGATCCTCCATTGTATGACTGTGGTGGCCCCTCTCTTGCCAGAATCTCAGCTATCGGACTACGGTCGGTTGGTAGGGTTAGATGAGCCCCAGCACTCTCTCTGCATCCTGAAAGATAAAAACACAATCTCCATCGTAGAGTGTGATCAATGTAGGTTAACAAATATATACATTTCTGGATTACCTAGATTCTATTTTTAGTAGCCTCCCCGTCAATGGCTCCCATAGCCCAACTTGTCTTGGGAGCCCAAGAGTACGGGATCCAATGCCTATCGCCCTGAATCCCCAGTTCCAGACAAGGGGTCCCCCTCACTAAGTGGAAAATTTGGCTGAATTTGAAAGCTGTTGATTGTCTCCCCCAGGCCCAGGCTCCTCTATTGCACAAGTGCTCCTTTCTTGGTTCGCTGTTCTCTCCCAGTAGGAGGTGTTTACTTTTTTTTAAGGAGGTAGTGGCGAAATATGATGATAACTTTCAACTTTGAAGCAAAATTCATCATAAGGTCAATGTGTGCCAATAAAATATACATATTGGGTATTTCATTTTCTAAATCATGGAATGCTTCACAGATTTGCATGAGATCCCTGTGCAGGCCATATGCTATTCTTCTCTGTATCATTCCAATTTTAGTATACATGCTGCCAAAGTGAGCACCATTTTATTTTTATATAAGCAGTGCTTAAAAAATAGTATGCATGAATTTAAAAGCCAGTCAACTTTTATTTTTTATTTACTTTTGTTTTTTGCTAATTTTTATTAATTTTATAAGTAGCATATAATAATTGAAGGTAATTATGGGGTATAGTGTGAACATACATATGTATATGGTATACTTACAGCATATACTGATCAAATTAGGATAACTAGCATGTCCATGTTTATATCATTTCCTTTTTTGTTTCCTTTTTTTTTGGGTTTTTGAGACAGAGTCTCATGCAGTCTTAGGCTGGCTTTAAAGTTGCTGTGTAGCTGAAAATGATTCTCCTGACTCCTCCCTGAGTGCTGGAAATATAGATATACACTACCACACCTCGTATGTTTACCTATAGAGCATGAAAATAATCCCAGTGTTAGCAGAGGTGTCTCTGGGGAAAGTAGGCAATGAAGTCTTTGCACATACTGTCATGGTCTCTCTAAGCAAACTAGCAAACATTTGATATTCATAGCACTCATACTTGTAATTACACTATGATTACATGGGATTGTCTCCCCACCCTTGATTGCATGAAGCTCTTCACATACACACTGAACCTTGATTTATGAAGACAAGGCTTAATGATTTTAGGAAAATAGAGTAGACAGGATAAATTCTCAAGACTGCTATTTGGAATGTACTATATATTTGCATATTTGGCATTTTGATGTAGAATAATAAATCCTATCCCTGCTGATACAGATATCCATGCAAGCCTTTGGCCTACATGATGTGTTGTTCTTCCTGAAGAACTCAGGCCATTCTACATGTCTTTAGGCAGTGGTCCATCCAACCAGAAGTGTTTATAGCGTATAGACTGCTACCCTGAAGAGCCTAGGTTAAAAAACTGCCATCCACTGGAAAGGCATATGCAATTCACATAATCATTTTAGGATCATAAAAAGTAAAAGAGAAAGATAATTAGAATATGACATTAGAAAACTAAAAGATCAGGCTCAGAAAGGGTAAGTCTGATAATCAAGGATAAGAGCAGTGAAAGACATTGTGGTGTCCTGAATGAACCAGTCAGTTCCTGCCAGGAGGACAGTGCCACAAAGAACTCTTTCCTGCCCTGTGACACTTTCTTCACAACCCTTCTCCTGAATTGTTCCCTGAGCCTTGGAGGGTTAGGGTTTATCTCCTTTAGTGTTGAGTTCTGGACAGCCTATTTTCTTCTTTGATGAGTTTTTCCTCTCAGTGTTATAGAAAAGCTGCTTTGGCTCGCAGTGAAGGCAGCACTCATATTCTTTCTGCCACTTTCTCTGCAATGTTTCCTTCCCTAGCAGGTGTAATACAGAAGTCTCGTCTAGTATTAAGCACTGGGATTTCTCTTCTTCTTATCATCTTGATAAGTGTGGGGTATCCCCAATATTCACTGTCATCTGTAAAAGAAGCTTCTCTAACCCAAAGTGAGAATGGCATTAGTCAAAGGGCATAAACAGATACATTTAGAAGGCTTTTTGATGGCCATGAGCTGAGTTTTGAATGGGAAGCGGGAGCTCCTTCCTGCTTGAGTAGCATTGAGCCTTTCTCCACAGACCACCATGATTCTTAGTTTCCCCATCCTCCACATCAGCATTAACCAAATGGAAGACTGAGGTTCCATGTGCTGGGAGCTATCTCTCCTCATGGAAACCCACAGGCTCTTACTTTGGGTCACCTGCCCCATATTCCTGCCATGCTGAGTGCAGGCTGGTACTGATGGACAGGCTTCTCTTTATAAACCCTCACAGACACAGAGAGGCCCAGTGAGAAAGAGGCCAGGGGAGGTTTAGCTTTACTGTAAATGGCAGGACCTTAGGGGGCCCAATCAGTGAAATCTAATCACCAGTTGGCATGAGCTCCTTGTTTTTCAAGAAACCAAACCAGAACTTAGTTTGAGACTAGAGATTACATTTCTAGAATCTCTAATGAGCCATGTGGAATAGAGAGGAACAGTTAAAGATGGCATTGAGGATGATGTTGGTGGTCAAGAGGTGGGAAATTGACAATCAAAGTGATTCTTGTTTTTATAAATGTGTGTGTGTGTGTGTGTGTGTGTGTGTGTGAACTTGCACATGTGTTAGTGTACATGTGGAGGCCAGAGGACAACTTTGGGTGTTGTTTCTCAGGAACACCATTCATCTCTTTTGAGACAGTGTCTATCATTGGCCTGGAGCTCAATAATTAGGCCAGACTGGATGGCAAGCAAGTTCCAGGGACCCATTTGCTTCGACCTCCTCAGGACTGGGATTACAGAAATACATAATTTTTATGTGGATTCTCGGGATAAAACATAGGTCCTCATGCTGGTGAGACAAATACTTTACTCACAAAACTACCTCTCTAGACCAAAATGATTCTTTTCTGTTTAAGGAAAATAAGCAAGACTTTCTAGCAAAACAGGTAAAGGAGAACACTTATCTTCCTAGGGAAAAATGCAGCTGTAGCTGTCCAGGGTTACTACCACCTTTGTATTTGCTTGTGTGGTGTGTGTGTGTGTGTGTGTGTCTGGGGTGGGGGTCATGCCGGGGTCTCTTGTTGTCCACCTTTACATGGGTAGCTGGCAAATTGAACCCAGGCCAGCAGGCTTTGCAAGCAAGTGCCTTTAACCATTTAGCCATCTCCCAAGCCCCACTACTTCCTCTCTTAAAGGCAGTAGAAGTGTGACTAAGATCTAGAACTCCAGCCTGAACACTTGCATTTGAATTCCAAATCTTTTCTCTACAAATACCCCATGCTGACCTTAGGCAAGTTATTGTACCTTGCCCTGCCTCAGTTTCCTCATCTGTAAAGTCAGGGCAACATTTGTGTGCCTCATCTAGGATCTTAGGAGAATGAAATTAGTTAGAATGCTAACATGCTTCAAATGGTCCCTGATGCAGAGTAAACAAGTGTTGACACCATACCTTATCTTGCTTGACAAGGCCAATGTCATCTAGGCAGGACAAGCTCAGTTAGCATGAGGATCAGTGTCTGCTCCCTAGTACCCACATAAATATGGGCACAGTGGCATGCGCCTGTAATCTCAAGTCTGAGAAACCAGATTTAGGAGAATCCCTGAGACTCACTGGATATCAAGTTTAGCCTAAGCAAAGAACTCCAGGTCAACAACATATCTGTCCCCAAGACAGAGCTGGAGGGTGTACCTGAGGATAATAATAGATGTTGTTTCCTGGCCTACCTATGCATATGCACACTGGAGCTCACACATGTGTCCCCACATACATGAACATGCATGCCACAGGAACACATGCAACATAATCTAAAGGGATCATGAGTGCATCACAAAGGCTCTGCTCTCAATGAGGAAACTTAGAAGCCCCCAATGATCAGTTTTCATAGAATCATCCTACTATACAAGGCATGGTGTGTCTGGCCAGTGTTAGTTCATATCTGAAAGTTAATTGAGTTGTCATCTTTGTTCTTAGAATTTTCTTGGTAAATGGCATTACAAAGAACTAAAATATTCCATCTTTACCAGCTGCTTATTCCGTCTTTGATGTTTTTCTTTCCAGCAGGCAATTATTCTGTTTTTTTTTGTACAAATCCTGTTGGCAATCGAAATGAGGCCTTCTCACCCCCTTGAGAGTATGCCTGCTTTTGATATGTTTGCCCTGTGTGCTCTGTGATAAGTCTGATGTCTCTAAAACGGATTCCCATTATTGTCCTAGGAAATCCTGCACTACAGTCTTCCAAAGTGTAAATTAAAAGCAGGGTTTCTAAGATGAACTCTAAATCTTCAAAATCTGAGATTTATATCTTACTCCCAGAGTGACCACAGAAAGTGACCAATGAGATGTAGTTTCCAGCTATATAAATATTCCAGTAGGCTAGTTGGAGCAAAATACAGGTCTAATATGCTAATGAGAAATCTACATGCATAAACAAAAACAGCACAGGGTATTTATGCAAGGGCAGGGATTAAACAGGTAATCTAAACAAAGCCAAAGTTCATAAGGGTGTGTGTTAATTTATACCCTTAATCCTGTTGATGGAAAGCTGAGATATCTGGCTTATGCTGAGTTCCAGGTCAGTGAGACCATGTCCCCAAGACAGACAGAAGAGGAAGAAAAGAAGGCACTGTAAATCTGGAGATACTAAAAACTACAAAATCCCTTTCAAGACCCATCTTATTTCAGAATAGCAGAAATACATCAATCAACTCTCGTGGGCCCTGAGGGACTCTAGATGTGGCTTCTGGTCTCATGCAAGCTGAATATGAGGCTGGCTCCTCCCAGTCTGGCTGTGGGCTAGGGAGGGTGGTGTTCATGGATCTGCTGTGTAGATCAGCTGTGTTGGATGCTAGTGGCTCTGGGTGCTCTCTAAATCTTAGATTTTTAAAGTTTCTCATTTATTCTAGTCTTTAAACTCAAAATGTAGGCAAGGATGATCTTAAACCTGTGGTCCTCCTGCCTCTACTCCCTGTGTTCTGGGATTCCAGGCATGCACCACCAGGCCTGGTTTATTCAGTACTTGGGGTAGTACCTAAGGCTTCCTATATGCTAGGCAAGCACATCCCTAGTCCATGATTATTATTAAATTTTTTGAGGCAGTGGCTTGCTCTGTATTCCAGGATGACATCAACCTCATGACAGTCCTCCTGTTTAAGTCACCCAAGTGACAGGGCTATAGGCAGAAGTCACCACACTGGCTTGAATCTGAATATTTAAAAGAGGGACTGAGGAAGCCACATTTTCACTGAGCACATACCCAAGTGTAGGAAATATGGCCTTATTTGCACCCACCACTTGCTATGTGTTCCCTAGCAAATTCTTCAACATGTCTACCTTCTATCTTGTCCACACAGGCACTGCCTCCTTCTTGGTGTAGACAAATATGCTTTCTTAAGGAGGAATGAGGAGAGAGTCCTCAATGACGTGTGCTTTTCGATGAGGGGGCAGAAAGCAGTTTTCATCTGAAACCAACAGGTTCTATCTTGAGCCTTCCACAGAACCAGTGATGGGCTGAGTCATCCATGAAAGGGTGAAAAGGTTAGCTAGCCTGAACTGAGAGAGCAAGACAGTCCTATGAGTCTAACTACGTTGAACCATGCTCTTGAGCCAATAGTTTAAGAATGAAACCAATGATTTACAGATATTAAAATGGCCAGACTGGTCACTTTGTTTGTTTCCATGGGTACACAGTATCTGATTGAAATTTCACCCATTATAGTCAGATAGTTCATGCGCCCTCTAAGCAGATAGAGACTTGGTCCTTACTCTGACCATAATTGATTTTTTTTTTATTTAGAAATTTTTGTATTTATTTATTGAAATTTTTTATTATCAATAATTAGATATATTGTATGAGCAAATCTTGTGGTGGTACCCCCATTTCCCTCCTCCCTGTCCCCAAACCACTGGGGGCCCTCCTTGGTGGGCATACTGGATCAGTCCATGGGGTAGGGGTTATAAAGTATATAAGAGGTAGCCAGTTTTATTTTTCCTCCTTTGTGTGTTGTTGCTGAGGGGGACAATGACTCTATATATTCTCCCCCAAAATGGCTCTTACAATCTTCCTGACCCCTCTTCTGCTCAGTTCTCTGAGTCATGGTGGGTGAGTTTTAAGTCTGCTTTATTGCTGAGATCTCCAATGTCTCTGGACTTCTGCTTTGGGTTGTGTTGAGTATAGTTGGTGTCTGTCTCCATTGTCCTTTCATGGGTTATCTGACTTGCTGTAGTGATTGGTCTCTTTTAACTTGCCACTTTTTCATAGGTTTGGTTTCTGCCCTATATGATAGGCCAGGGGAGGTTCATCTTTTATTTTATGAGTAATTCTGAACAGATCAATTATCCAATTAATCAGGCCACATGAAAACAGGAAGCCACTGATTGTAAGCCATTTATGAGAACAAGGGGAATATATGGACCCACAGTAGAAGCACAGTGTAGAAGAATGCACAGTTTTAGAAAATGTGCTTTCATAGAACTCATAATTCTATGGTAATTATCTATAAGTGAGGTGAAATGCAAAGTTGTAAAAATTGGTCGAATGAGGTGGTGCACACCTTTCATCCCAGCACTAGGAAAGCTGAGGTAGGAGGCTCACAGTGAGTTCCATGCCAACATGGAGTGAGTTCCAGGTTAGCCTGGGGTAGTGAGTCCCTGCATCAAAACCAATATTTACAAATTGTGCTGCTTATCATGGTGGCACATTTCTGTGATCTTGGAAGGTAAAGTCAGGAAAATCAGGACTCCAAATTCATTGAGACCAGCCTGGGTTACATGAGACCCTGTCTCAAAAAATAAAGGAACAAACAAAATGGATACGAAACTTGAATATCCAACTTCAAAATTTTCCTTGAGAATATTTTAGTGCTTAACATTACTAAGCATTGGTGACCACATAGAATAGTGATTATTTTGGAATAAGGAAGGAGGAAATGATATAAGGTAGAAAGTCCTTACACAACTTATGGATTTGAGTCAGTAAATAGCCCTGGGGTTAGAACTTGATTCTGAACAGACCTTTCTGAATTTATAGATTTCATTTGTGAAGGGAACATGACAGCCTAAAAAAAAAAAAAAAAAAAAAAAAAAAACTACACTGAGCCTCTCTGCTATTTGATTGACCTAAATTTCTTTTCGCTTTGGCTGATTACCAAAGCTCTGCATTAGCAAAATGCTTCCTGCTAGTGTAGACATTTAAGCTGGAAATCCAATAATCGAGTAATTAAAATCAATGTTACCTAAGCAAGTTTTACTGATAGCTCAGATGTTTCTCTGTGTATAGGGTAAAAATAAAGCCATGTTTTGGCATAGTTCTATAAATATTTCCCATTTTCAGAGAGTTCAAACAATGCCATTATAAGGCACAGAAAATAAGTCTACATTGTACAATACAGTTTAATACTGTTATCCCGAGTCACATCACCTTTATGTTTAGGTTATGGTAAGAGGCAAAACTTAGTGTCTATTGTTATCTAAGAAAATCAACTAAACAATTAAGGCATTAACATTGTGTTAGATAGTTTCATTTGCCAATGTGAATTTTGTCTTAAAAAGAGAAATACATCAAAGGAAAATATGATCATCATGATTATAAGGAAATTGCTAACAATAACCAATGAGCAGAACTTAAAAACCTAAATCTCAGCTGGAAGTGGTGGCACATGCCTTGTTATCCTAGCTCTTGCGAGGCTGAGGCAGGAAAATGCAGGAAGACTTAAGCTACATAGCAAAATCCTGCCTCTACAGCAAGTCTGATAACCTGGGAAAGAATAATGGAGACAGACACTGAGGACACCCAACACAATCCAAAGCAGAAATCCAGAGACTCTTAGGACCTCAACAGTAAAGCAGACTTAAAACTCACCTACCATGACTCAGGGATCTGAATGGAAGAGGGGTTGAAAAGATTGTAATAGCCATGGTGGGGGAGAATACACAGAGCCATTACCCCCCTAAGCAATCCCATGGACTGGTCCAGCAAGCCCAGCAGGTTGGGGTCAGAGAGAAGGAAATGGGGGTACCATCATAATACTTGCTCGTGCCATATATCTAATTATTGACAATAAATATAAAAAAGAAAAAAAACAATGAAGACAAAAATAAAACAAGCTTAAATATTGTTGCAGTCAGTTTCTTGTTGCAGTGACAAGCATCCAAACATCCAGAAGCAGCTTATGGAGGCAAGGGTTTATTTTGGTTTACAGACTGAGCAGAGGGTAGACACTACCTCCTGGCTAACATCAGGCAGACAACAGCAACAAGAGTGTGCCAAACACTGGTAAAGGGAAGCTGGCTATAACACCAATAAGCCTGCCCCCAACAACACACCTCCAATGAATTTCCAATCCCAAATTTACCATCAGCTGGTGATCAAGCATTCAGGACACATAAATTCATGGAAGACACCTGAATCAAACCACACATCTTAAGTAGAAATAGGCAAAATCATCCCATGCTGAAAAACCTCATTCTGGTGGACTCTGAAGAGGCCCACAGCCCTCTCTTGCTTTGAGTTCTTTCATTTCTTGAGCCAGGACTCATGACACGCAAGAATCTAGCCTTCTTCAATTATACAGTGGGACCATCATAGCACAGTTATCCTGAGGTTAGTGATGGTGACAGTTACCGTGAAATTCTAAGCACAGATTCTGAGGACAGAAAAGACTTGAGCAGGGCCCAGGGGTGTTAGTGAAGAAAGACACTTCCATTTATGTAGTACCATTCTCATTTCCCAGGAAAAGGAAGAGATGCTCAGTAGCTCCACCATCTCAGTTCATGCAGTTTCTGTGGGATCTGACAATGATCAGAGTGTATCTCCTCAGTTCTGGGAGCTCCTTCCAAGCAGGAGGGGGTGTATCTTAATACTCTTGATGTCCCTCTGTCCTTTCAGGATGCCAAGAATGCAGCAGATGTTTGCTGTTTGTTAAATAAGTTGTTAAAGCAAATCAGCAAAGGAGTGTCCCTGGTAACCAGACTCCTGGCTCGTCCTCCCTACATTAAGTCATAGCTCTGTAAACATTCTTGACAAATATGTCAGCTCAGAACATTCTGGATTCATGGAAGGATCTGTCTCAGTAGCACCTCACTGAGCCTTTGCTGAGTGTCCTGGCTGTGTAGCTTAATGTGCACAAGCATCATCATTTCTCTGGCTCTCTGGCTCTCTGCTGTGGGTTCCTTCAGGACTGTGACTGAATTATTCAAGCCAATGTCACTGTAGAGTTGCATGGGTGCCCGATGCACAGTAGTAGCTCTTTGAATACTTGTTGGATGAACAAATGTTAAGTAACAGTTGTTAAACATAAATCATGCACCAGATAGCTTTCCAAAGCTCGTGATCCAAAGAACTCCTTTAACTCACACAACGCCATTATTGTTGTCATTCCAGGTTTATGGATTGAGGAAGCAGGCATAGACAAGCTGAACTCCTGGTCTAAAATTGCACAACTAGTAATCCAAGAAGCTGGGGTTTGAATGGAGGGAATATTCCTTTAGAGTGGACCATATCAATGACTCCCACATTTTAAAAGGAGTGCGTGTCCTCTTTCTTTTTCTTTCTTTCTTTCTTTTTTTGGTGTATGTGTGGTGTGCATACATGTGTTTATGCATGTCCATACGCATGTGGGTATGCAAGTGTGTGAATGTTCATTTGTGTGCACATTATGTGCACAAGTGTGTGGAGGCAAGAGGGGTGTCAGGTGTCTTTCTCAAACCTTTTCTACCTTGTTTCTTGGCTTAGAGCCTCTCACTGAACCTAGAGCTCACTGATGTGACTAAACTAGCCAGCAAGCCCAGACATTCCTCTCTTTCCTCTTCTCTGGTGCTGGAATTATAGGTTAGAGCCACTTGCATACTGTGCTAACCAGCAGCTTGTGATGGGACACTGACCCCATGGCTTACTGCTTCTGGGTTTCTGCTCTTTGCCATATTCTGCCTGACACACTGTCCTTTTTCAAGTAACATCACACAGGCTCAGGCTAGACTAAATGCCACCCTCCTCTGGGATCAAGGGATCTCACAGCCTCTCTTGGTAGGAGTCTCCTTATCCCAGGCCATCTGTTCCCCAAGGGCCCTTCCTTCATTACCAGCATGAGGGCCAGATTGCAGAGCAAAGTGCTGGGGAACATGGTGGTGGAGGACATAAAATGGGGCCTTGAACACAACGGGAAACTTCTCAGAGAAAGGGAATTGGACCCAATGCAGATGCAAGGGAGGAAATACAAAAAAAAAAAGTGTGCAGGCATATCTCCTAGGGAAAGAAGAAAGCAGGAAGCAGGAGAAACGGCTGGAGGGTCCAGGGCAGAGGCACTGTTAGGAAACAAAAAAAGGTGAGAGAAGACATGCAATCCCCTGGACACAGAAGTCCCTTGGATGAAAGGTGCTCATCTGATCTCAACCCTTTCGAGCTGCAGGACCCTTGGGTGGTAAGCCACCTTGATGCTGGTCTCAGTGGGGTCAATGAAAAATCAGGGACTTTCACATGAGATGACAATGGCTTTCCTGAGCAGTGGCCAATAAACATGATATTTCAGGAGCTCCTCAGTCCCAGTGTGACTGCTAATTGGATTGGGTAGGAGGAGAAAGGTCTTAAGTAGAAGAAAGCCCACAGCAGCTGGAAGGGTGAATCAGTTTAATCTCAAAGATGTTGGTCACAGCCCTCACTCAAATGATGAGAAAACAGCTAGATACTAAGCTATGTGATTAGCTAGTGGAATATTTAAAGACACAGAAGTTTATTTTTCACACAAAGCAAGAAAAACATTTCCTTTGTTTTTTTTTTTTTTTGGTTACTAATTTAGTTAGTTTTTCTTATTCTTTTTTTCCCTTCTTTTGCCCTGGAGAAAAGTAAAGCCAAGAATTTCTTGTATATATGTATATATGTCAAGTGCCCTGTTTTAAAATGCATACTAACATTTTCTTAATCTATTTATTTCCAACATTTAACTTGGCACCATTCAATAAATTATGAACAAAAACTTCTCACCATTTAAAATGTCTAATGATTTTCTAGGTGTGATGCTGCATATCTGCATATCCCCAGAATTTAGGAGGCTGAATTTGAATCCAGTCTGGGCTTCATAGTGAGTTCCAGGCTAGTCAGAGCTACAAAATGAGACCCTGTCCCCAAAAGACAAAACAAAAGAACGGGCTTATGGGCTGGAGAGATGGCTCAGCGGGTAAGGCACTTGCCTCCAGTGCCTAAGGCCCCGGGTTCAATTCCCCAGGACCCACATATGCCAGACCCACAAGGTGGTGGCCCTGTGCTCGCTCTCTCTCTCTCTCTCTCTGCTTGAAAATTAATAAATAAAAAATAAAAAAGAGATATACAGGATCCCTTGCCACAAGGACTAATACAGACAGCCCACGGAGGAGGATATACAACTGATCAGGGATGGGGAGGGGGGGATTGGGGAATTCGGGATAACAACGCATGGTTTGCCCACTAAATAATGTAACTCATTATGGACAATAAATATATATTTAAAAAAAAATTAAAAAAAATAAAAAAAGAACGGGCTTAGGAGATGGCTCTATGAATAAAGCACTTGCCTCTCAAGTGTGTGGACCAGAGTTCAGATCCCCAGCGTCCACATAAATGCCCATGGAAGTGTGGAAGCCAGCCTGTAAATCCAATATTCAGAATATAGAGATGGGGGATCTTCCAGTCTACCTGTCCTTTAAGACTACCTGAATTAGAAAGCTCTGGGTTCAAGTGAGAGACCCCATCTCAATCTAAAAAGGAAACATACCCAATGTCAATCTTTGACCTCCACATGTGCACACACATCTGTGTGGCATCACACACGTACATGTGCATAAGGCACCCGGAATAAAAATGATTGTTATTTAAACAAGATTGTAAGAGCCATGGTGGGGGAGAATATCCAGAGATATTGCCCCCCTCAGAAACAACACACAAAGGGGGGACCTGGCTACCTCTTGTGCTATTCATAACCTCCTACCCCATGGACTGATATAGTATGCTAACCAAAGAGGGCCCCTAGTGGGTTTGGGACAGGGAGGAGGGAAATGGGGGTACCATCATAAGATTTGCACATACATTGTGTCTAATTGAGGATTATAAAGATATCAACAATAAAATTTAAATTATAGAACAAAAATAAAGCAGGGGACCCGAGGATGAAGCACAGTTAGTAGAGGGTATGCTCAGCATGCATGAAGCCCTGGGTTTCATCTGTATAACCACCATAAGCATGGTGGCACATACCTGTAACATACCAGAACACAGGAGGTATAGGCAAAAGAGTGAGACATTCAAGGTTATCCTTGGATACATACCA
>PVHP010027493.1:0-23819 GCA_004024765.1 Zapus hudsonius | reverse complement strand
TGTGAATTGCCATCTAAAGCTTGCAGCCTTCCCCAGGATTAGCCCTTAGCTTCCTCACTACGCTGCTAGTAATTCAGAGATAATCACGTTACCAAGATGCCATTTAATCTCTGTTTGGCATATCTTGAGTTTTCATCTTCATTAATAGAGCCATCAAAATTTCATTGGGTCTGACTGGTATAGGACGCAACAGTGATTCACAGGGTGGGGCTGTGGTTTGCATGAGGAGTTGCCAGATGGCAGGTGTTAATCTGCTTGCTTTGGTGGTGGTGGTGGTGGTGGTGGTGGTGGTGGTGTGTGTGCGTGCGTGCGTGCGTGCGTGCGTGCGTGCGTGCGTGTGTGTGTGTGTGTGTGTGTGTAGGTTGGGGCTAAGCCTGCCCGGCCCCTGGCCAATGGGGCTCGCCCTCTCCTCTGATAATACAAAGGTCTTCTGGCAGGATCTGCTCTTTGCAGAAGGCCCCAAGGGAATGGATGCTGTGGAAGGGAATGTATTACTTTCTGTCCTACTTCAAGGATCCTGAGTGGTGTCCTCGCTGATTCTGCCCTAGGCCATTGAGTCATAAGATCCCCAATGCATGGCAGCCTACAGCTACAGGGCAAGGGCATGAGCCTGAGGATGAGAGGAACTGGCTTCAAACCCTGATTCTCAACACTTAGCTAGTGTGTTAATCCATTTTCTGTTCCTGTAATGGAAGTCTTGAGGTTGTGCTTTTTTTGGAGGCTGGAAACATGGACAATTGAGTGGCTTGAATGTGAAGTGTCCCTGATAGGTTCATGTGTTTTAATACTTGATCCTGGCTGGTGGCGCTGTTTGGGAAAACAGTGGTACTTTTAGTGCATCACTGTGGATGGGCCATGAGGTTTTATAGCCCAGCCCCACTTCCGGCCCTCCTCTCTCTCTACACCTCCTTCCTGACTGGATAAATGTGGCCAGCCAGCCACATTCTATTCTTGCCATCAAGGCTTCTGTGCCATATAGATTGTATCCCCTGGAACTGTGGGCTGAAATCCCACAGCTTCTTTCTTTAGGCTGCTTCTTGTCAGGTACTGGGTGATGGCAGCCTGGAGAATAACTAGTCCAAGTGCTTAGTGCCAGCTGCAGTGAGGCCCCTGGCTTCACCCCTCAGAGCCATGGTAGTGGGAGGGATTTTCAGATGGATAGATCACATTGATGGAGAAGAAGACAAAGAGAGGACAGGAGACCTCCTTCACCTTCCTCCAGATTGCAACTCCTTAGAGTCCACTACGACTCAGTATTGCCTCATTGAGGACCAGGCTGCCAGGACACCCTCAAACAGCCAGACCACAGCACTATGCGAGCTGATGATCAACCCCTTTGGGCTGTGCATTCTGCATTTGCAAATATAACCTTGATTCTGTCACCATGCTGGACGTTTCACAAAGGGGTCAAGACAGGGTCCCCAAGTGAAGACGAAACAGTGGAGCACTGGCTCAGCTGTGACTCCTCTCCCCCTGTCACAGGGAACTGGCTGAGTGCATATATCAAAGTTGTTTGGTTATAAAGAGGGAGACCATAGAGACTTATCATTGGCAGGAGGGATTCTTAGATGTAAGGACCACACAATGCTGTGCATTAGTTTGAAGTAGTGTGCACAAAACTCAAAGCATATGATGGGGAGGGGGTACAGAAGAAAGCCCGGGACCATTTATGTAGAACACGTGGAAAATAGAATGAGGGAATTCTCTGTGTTTTGTGAGAAGGAATACAAATTGAAGGATGTCATCAAACACAACAGTGCTCTTGCTTATGGGTTGAAAGAAAGCAGTGTGGGGGATATGGAAGGTAATGGGCAAATAAAGGAAGGACCTGGTACACACTTCTAATGATGGTGTGCTCAGAAATTCATCCCTGAGTATAAATTACTCAACATTCTGTCCTCAAGTCTAAAGCAAAATAAAAATTCAAGCAAGAAATCCAAGGAACGGGGAGATCGTCTATGGAATGCTTCTTGATCTGGTCTCTCTCTCTCTCTGTCTCTCTGTCTCTCTGTCTCTGTCTCTGTCTCTGTCTCTCTCTCTGTCTCTCTCTCGACATCTTGGGAATAACAGGGAATGGGATGAAGTCTAATGACCCAAGATACTCACTTCATCCTATCTGAATTCAATCTGTCAGGCTCACGTTGCCTGAAGGCATTTCTGAGCTTTCTCACAGCACTGCAGTACTTGTGTGTCTTGGTTACTGCAGAGCTCTCAGAAGGGATGGTGCTTGTCTTTTCAACCAATTGAAAGGTTTTCGGATTTCCAACAAAGAGTTGGCCAATGAGGTCCTGTATGGAAGTCCAGCTGCTCTTTTAATCAATGGGAACCTTTATATGAAGGAAGGCAGAAGAAGTTTATATGTTGATAATCATGGCAGTGATCATAATTATTATTGAGTATGATGTAGGTGAAGAAACAATTTTCCTCCTAGATGACATAATTCCCCAAAGCCTTGCCTTGTTCATAACCATGTGTCCATTACTATAAATTAGCCAGGCTCAAATAAAAAACAGGATCAGGAGAATGGAAAGCTCTGCTATTCGCTTCTCTCTTTGGAAGCTGAAATTTGAAATCGCATGGAAGATATAAATCTGTTGGCTACCTCTGGGCACAGAGAGGCTATAGTTAGTCACTCTTCTGCTTATTACCAGCACCTTTTTCTGGGTGTATTCTTTCTCCTTTTCTCCCTTTCACCTTCACCACCTTCTTGGTTGGCCAATCTGATGCCTCATCCACATGAATGAACTGACTGGCTCAGGAGTGAGTGTAGGATGCAGGCTGTGATCATCTAGTTCTTCCATCAGATATATCGGCTATATATATTATATATATTCCATCATATATATAGTATATTATATATATATGTTCCATCAGATATATATTATATATTCCATCATATATAGTATATATTATATATATTCCATCATATATATATATACATATATATGCTCTCATTTTGAGAATAGCCACATGTAATCAGCAATTGCTGAGGAATAAACCTAGACTCTGGGAGAAGTCAGTGAAGAGGAGGAGCACAGAGCAGGGACAATGGTGAAATGGACACGGTGGCCCCCTCAGATGCCTGAGGTCTCTAGACTCCTCACTGAATGAAACTGACATATTTGTCCATTTTGGTTTTAGCTGATTTGAGTTGACGTTTTTTGTCACTTACAGACTAAAGATTTCTGAATGACATGCTTAGGTAGGAAGATAAATATCATCACACCAGTGAACATGCACTCATTCATCAAACATTTCAAACAGGCTTGCTTTATAGCAGAAACAGCCTTAGCATAGCAAAATCACATGACTCATTTAAACTATGAGAGAGAGAGAGAGAGAGAGAGAGAGAGAGAGAGAGAGAGAGAACAAATCTATGTGTAAGTTTAAAAATACTTACAATCCAGGGTAGCAGAGTTTGTGAGTATAGGTGTGAGCATGAGTCCTTTTTTCCCCAATAACTAAAAAGCAACATGTTCATATGCTGCATCACCTGGACCATATCATTAGATAGTAAATAATGAATTATGTGTCAACCTTTTCATTCCTGACTACATTCACACGAGGGCATGAACAACTACTTTCATGGCCATAGACTGTCCTCTGTGAACTTAGGAAATCTGCTTAACTCTTCTGAGCTTTTCAGACTTTATCTGCAAGGAGGAGCTAAGAATAGTGTCTATTTCAATTGACTATAGTTAAGAAATAAAAAGTGAATCCATGTGAGGTGACTGGGTTATCAGTGATTGCTCCTGTTATTATTATGGTTACCTTTCGTTACTACTATCCTTGTGGCTGACATGAAGGAATTTCATCAGCAATTTGACAAGTTTGCATACATGGAGTGCTTTATTTACTATTGGGAAGCTATTTTCACGTGTGATACAACAAACATACATTTCCATACAATATCTAAGCCATATTTTGACTATTTCCCCTTGGTCAGAGCAATCTCTTCTTCCCCCAATGTTCCTTTGGAACATCTACTGAATCCAGTCTCACATGTGAGTGACTGAGAAACATGTTTGTTTCTGCAGGAAAGTTTAAAAAAATTTAACCCAAATGTGGTGTGGTCTTGAATGTCTTTAATCAAGATTAGAAACATAACTTCTTAAAACTTTGGTTACAGATGTTACACTTGTGAACAGACCTAATCATGGGAGATGAAATGCTATTTTTACAAGTTTCTTTCTCTTTTACTTAACATATCACTTGACATAAAAAAAAGAGTCTGAAGGGAGCTCATTTTTTATGTCATTGGTCATTTAAAATATTTTAAAAGCTGGACCTCCTGAAAGACTTAGTGTGTTTCCTGTAACTAACACACAGAGAATGTTGAATTTGACACATCTAAAAGTTTTCTTTGTTTATGATTTTTTTCCACAAAAGCATGTCTTCTAAATGCTAAAATATACATTCATCATAAGATCTCTTTTTTTTTGCACAGGAAAATACATTTGAACTAGCAGCCCAAGAAAGATCCTTAAAGTATTGTTTAATGAGATGCTTCACTCATGTCAACATGGAGAATAAAAATGGCAGTTGATTTGCTAACTTATTGAGGGTCATTCAATTTTAGATCTGGATGTTATTTTATACAATCCCATGAAAACAAGGGGGCAAAGATGATTTGGGAGAAAAGATATCTTTATATTTCCAAGTCTGAAGTTTGATCATTTTTATAAAACAAACCCAAAACAAACCACAAGAATACACCCCCAACTTTGATATTTACAATATTCTTTGCCACGGCTCCTACCAGAAGCAAGAAGCAATATTTAGTCTGCATTTTTCTCTTCTATTTAAAGTACTCAAGTGACTTTGGATGTTTTAACATTAAACATGAAATTAAGAAACATTGCTCATTTTCCATCCTCAATTGACTGGTCTACTGTCCACCTTGATCCACTAATAGAACTGAATTCTAGAGTGTTCATTGGGCCTCAAGGAGAATGCCGAATTCTAAATTGACAGGTATAACTTTGAACCAAAATTATTATAGGAAAATTAATGGCAACTTTTAGGTTCTGTGAATATTTAACACGTTTTAAAAGACAAGAATCCAGATTTTCCTAGTGCTCAGGAATTCAATAAATAAATAAATAGTGTATTAGGGTATACTCCAGAGTTGTGTGGTAATAAGTTGAAGGATTTGTGTGAAGGATTTCTTAGGGAAAGGAGTCCCAATTAAGGCTACCTCACTGAGTTTCTTATTGTGAATGCCAGGGTTTCAGAATGATGCTAATATTTTAAATTCAGAATGCACAGCATTGTTCTTCTAAATGGGGGTAATGTACGTTCAGTCCAATTGTGAAGCACCTCTAAAAGCTCTTAGGTATCGCTTCATCATGAAACCAAATGAACACATCAGCTCCCCTGAGTCTCCGATGGGCTTCACCCAACTGTCCTGCACATGTACTTCGCTCCCCATCATCCACCTGGGCTCCTTCCAGGCTCAGTCCTTTTGCACTGTTGCTCCCAGTGGAAATTCTGAGCTGGTGTAGGTCAAGGCAGATCTTGGTCACATTGTATCATTTCAGGCTGCGGACAGTACCATCTGAAAAAATGGTTTAGGATGGCTAACAGCTCATCCAATTCCATCCTTTGGTTTCTCTGTTCATAGAGCATCCAGAGGATTTTAGGCACTGCCCAGCAAGCATAGGACATCCCCTTCCAGCTATCTGGCCTCACACACCTTTTTAGAAGCCTGTGCTGCTGTGAGGATTTCTTCAGTCCAAACCCCCAACAGCATTACATAAGCTCCTGAAAGTAAATGCCTTGAGTGTAGCAGGAGAGAGTTGTTGCCTCTAAATCTACGAACATTGTCTCATGACTAATAATAGTCTTTACTTAATTGTTTTGCATGCATGCGTGCATGTATGCCTCTGTGTGTGTGTGTGTGTGTGTGTGTGTGTGTGTGTGTGTGTGTGTGGTATTGAGGACTGAACCCAGGACCTCAAGCATTCTAGCATGCCTGGCAAGTGCAGGTAACAACAAGCTGGATCCCCACCCGCACCCAAGGTATTTCATATTAATGGATTGCTTTGGAACAATGTCTTAAGCATGCAGCGATGATGGATGGGTAAAATAGACCCCGTTGTTTTTTAAAAGAATTCTTTTGTGATTTTGTGGTTATGACTCCACTGGACTCAATCAATTCACTACCTAGAGATGATGGCTGTAAATACTGGAAACCTCACAGAACATTAGTAGGGATCTAAGAATCTGCAAAAGATCAAAGTCAGCCTGCTATGGTGTTCTCTGGGGGCTGATTCAGATATTGGAGAAGTGGGAGGACTGAGCAGGCATGGCTTCAGCATGATATTTGCATGCAGAGAACTTTATAAAGGTTACATTTCTTTTCCATGTTCGTGTTTACTTTGTGTTAAGGTTATAGGATGTCTTTGGCGATGTTGCAGATGCTATTTTTGTAAACTCCAAATCAGCATTTAAGTGGAATAGGGTGGCAACTTAGAGCTCCAGCAACAATAACTATATGTTATATTCCCATAATATTCAAGCTGGGCTATAAACTCTCAAGAGATTTTTTTTTTTGCCTCCAACTCTGTAGTCATAAAGAAACTTTTGGATAAAAATTTCAGTGATTTATTGCTCTGTGCACTTCCAACAAAGTCGTGTAGATGTAACCTACTTTAACCAGCTTTGGTGAAAGCAAGTATGCCTGGTTTTTATAAAGACAACAATCATCACTTTTCATGACCACCCACCCTCTACCTGGGTTGCAGATACCAGCTTTGTTACCATGCACTGTGGTCTTGTGGACTTTGCCAATATTGGTCCTGCATAGGAAGTGGGAGGCAGGTATGAAACCGGAACATATTTCTGAGCCATGTTAACGAAGTGTCATTCTGCATGTGCAGAATTTCACAGGAAAGGACACTGTTTACAAATTCTTTATAGTATTCTTCTAAGGATGTGAAAATTTACATGACTTAGGCATAACGATCTGAAGGTATTCAAAAATCAAACCCCCAAGTCATGTAATAAGTACTTGAATATGTTCTACACTCAGCTGCTTTATCAAGATAATTAATAACTGGATCATAATCTATTTGTTCTCTATCTTTCTATTATCTATCTATCTATCTATCTATCTATCTATCTATCTACTTACCTAATATTTTTAATTCACTGGCTTCAACGTGTAGACTAGATGATAAGTTCTTTGGAGGATGGCGCTCAGACTCTGAAGAAATAAACATGTATTTATATTGGCACAAACTTCGGATGTCAGAAGCTATCTGTCAGTGACCATTGTGGCAGTGGACTGGCCAGGTCTTGCAGTCATTAGTTTACAGGTGCTGAAGTTGAGCCTGAGAGAACCTAAGTGATTTACCATTCCCTCTGCACCTCTCACGCATCTATTTCCTTCATGTCACAGCTGGAGGCTTCATGCTGAGTGACACCTTGCAAGACAGGCTGAGCAAAGGGCTTCTGACAGATGGTATGTTTGACTTCATGGGCCAGGTTCCCGGCGGTCAAAAGAAGTCTTTTTAAATGAAGACATAGGATTTCTCCATTGTCATTTATCTCATCTGTGGGACCAGTGTTGTATCAAACTCCAGTCAGGACAATGGCACATGCAACTCACCAAGACGGGTAATGAGTTCTCCAGATGGACAGCTGTGGAAACGGACCTCCTACCTAAAGGGTGTGTAGTAGTCCTCTATTTTGTATTCTGGCTCAGTTGAGAAGTTTCTATGTATCTAAGTGTTATCTGATCCTGTTCTTTGCAGATAGAGTTCTCCCTCTGATAGGTAGGACTCCCAACAAGCTTGACTACCTGGACAGATGCTACCTTGTATCCTAGGATTGAGTGTCATTGTGTAGCAAAACTTTATCTCTAATACTCATAGCTAGAGTATTAACATTATTTCAAGTCCTGCACATGAATCTGGTATGGATATTGTACCAGTTTGCTTTGTCTCTTGGCATTGTGGAACATTTCTTTCCAATTCAGTGAAGAGCTTATTGAGCCCCAGGTGATTGAGTCCTGTGTACCTATCACCTGCTGCAGGTGAATGAGAAGAAAGAAATGCCAGTGAGATTGGTATGATAAACGACCAGGAGCAACTTTTTATGATGATTGAGCATTGTAGAATTTTCTTTCTGGTTATGTCAGATTGCTTGAATTTCTCCAAGCCCTTAGAGAGAGGCTCTGATTTCAGTAGTTCTGTACTATTGTGAAAGTTCGTGACCTCTTGGTACCATAGTTTCGTCATCTGAGAAGCACAGGAGTCTAACCCGATGGTTTGAAAAGGAATCCTAAAGTCTGTTTTTTTTAAAAAATATTTTCTTTATTTATTTGAGAGAGAGAGAAAGAGATAGAGAGAGAGAGAGAATGGGCGTACTAGGCCTCCAGCCACTGCGAATGAACTCCAGACACATGCGCCCTCTTCTGCATCTGGCTTTATATGGGCACTGGGGAATCGAACTCTGGTCCTTCTGCATTGCAGGCAAACACTTTAACTGCTAAGCCATCTCTTCAGCCCTAAAGTCTGTTTTTATTATTGCAATACAACAGCTGATCGAAGGTTGAATATGAGCCAGAAACTGGTCAGATGACTTCATTTCATTTAATAAATGATGTTTGTGGACCCGCTGTGTGTCAACCTGATGATAAGCAACTTTGGGGAAGGGCATGGTCAATGGAAGCCTAGAATCTAGATGCCCCTCAAAGGACCAGAAGGTCTTGTCTTCGTACCTTCCTCGATTCACATATTTTGCTTCACTTTGGAGGTCCAACAACATGTATATAGTCACCTAACATATTTATCTAAAATATACATGTAACCTTTGTGTTCATGTTTGAATCTGATTAATTGTATGCCTTGAATATATATTTTGTTAAAGCCAAAATTGTCTCTGAGGACAGGGAAAAGCATTTTTACAGCCCTATCTGCAATTGCTATTTATTTTAAGGGGAGGTAAGCTCATTTTAAATCCCCATCTTCAGCTATCTACTTCAAGTTGTCTTGTTGAAATTCCTTTGTGCCCTTTCTGAATGGTCTCAGACATAATTGCTGAATAGCATCATTGCATAGACCTGCTCTTAAGCCAGGGATCCATCCCCATTCCTTTCAGTATGTGAGAGAAGATGAAAGAGCAGCACTTTCAGATTGAACTCAAAATCAAATACCAGAAAAACAAGATGGGTACAGAATGTCCCACTAATCTGACCACTTGTTTGTAGAACAGCGATGACAATGATACGGCAGAGATCATAGTCATGATGGAGAAGGTGACAATCGTGACCATCATGGCTCTTGTGGACTGAATTCCCCCAGGGATGTGGGAGCTTGGTTTGCAAAGCTATCACTATTGGATTCAATTTCCTGCGAATCCTTTGAAGGAATGTTAATATACCCACTTTACAGAGGCAAAACTGAGTCCTCATGTTCATGGCCAGTATGCTCTAAAGCCACAGAGTTAGGGGAAAATCTGAGATTTGAACCTGGATTTATATCTCAGGCTGTAGTTTATATATAGTACTAGTTTAGGACTTTCTTCCCATGATTTCTTTCTAAGGGACATGTTGAGTATGTTAAACTATGCTTAATTCTGTAATAATGTATATGAACCTGTAATCACTTGGAGGTTATCAATCAATGCACTGCACATTTCCTAAAGTGCCTACCAATTGGGAAAGCAAATAGCATATTATCCATTCATAAACTTTGAGCCGTCCATAATTTGATCTGCAACTGTGTGGGTGGTGTGATGCCAAGGAAGAACATGGCCTTCAGAATGGCCTGGTCTGGGTTGCAGAGATGGGCCTGGCTGGGAGCTGTACAAGCTTGGCTACCAACCTCTCTAAACCCTAATTTTCTCACAGGATGAAGTGGGATTAAAATTTCTACCTTGAATGTGTGTTAAAGTGGTTGAAGATCATAAATCAAAGCTACATCTACCGTATAAGGAATATAGTAAGCAGCCCCTTCTCAATAAATGGCAGGAAAGCTCTTCAATAGCAATGGTCTTTCTTTTCTGTCTTTTTTAAAAAATATTTTATTTATTCATTTTCAAGCAGAGACAGAGAGAGAGAGAGAGAGAGAGAGAGAGAGAGAGAGAGAGAGAGAGAGAGAGAGCGCACCAGGGCCACCACCTTGTGGGTCTGGTTTATGTGGGTCCTGGGGAATTGAACTCAGGGCCTTAGGCACTGGAGGCAAGTGCCTTAACCGCTGAGCCATCTCTCCAGCCCGTAATGGTCTTTCTTTTCCAACTTAAGCACTGTGACTCAAACTTCCTGTGCCTGTGGGAGCCACTGTCACCCAAAGGCCCTGCCCATATTCATCGACTGCGTTCCCAGCTCCACCTCAGTCATTCTCCCCTTTCTCTAGCTTTTCTTAGTATTCACACAGGCCAGCTGTTGCCCATCCACTCAGCCTTTTGAACACTCTCTTCTTCTTGAAGTCTCAGCTTAAATGTCACTCCCCTGGGGAGTCATCCCTGAAAGCCCCAAACAGATCTCTAGTATGTTTTCCTGGAGTGTCTTTCCACTTGGGAAACTCTTCCCAGGTGTCCTCAAGGAGCTAATTCACTATTCGGCTCCTGTCTCCATCACTAACACACCTTCTCAAGAACAAACGAGATGGCTGCATTGCTAAAGTGCTTCATTCATAAGCATGACAAACTGAGTTCAATCCCCAGAAACCAAGTAAAAATGTTACCTGTGCTAACACTTTGTAATCCCAGTACTTGGGAAGTAGAGACATGGATCCTTGGAACACACTGGCTAGCCAGTCTAGCCTAACTGGTAAGCTCCAAGCCAATGAGAAACCCTT
The DNA here is from genome assembly GCA_004024765.1 of Zapus hudsonius. Taxonomy (NCBI): domain Eukaryota; kingdom Metazoa; phylum Chordata; class Mammalia; order Rodentia; family Dipodidae; genus Zapus; species Zapus hudsonius. The sequence continues at coordinate 13,014 of PVHP010027493.1, read as the reverse complement.
TTTTTTTGATATCTTTATTATCCAAAATTAGATACATTGTATGAGCAAATCTTATGCTGGTACCCCCCACCTCCCTCCTCCCTGTTCCCAATCCTTTGGGTATCCTCCTCAGTGGGCATACTGGTTCAGTCCATGAAGTAGGGGGTTTTGAATAGCACAAGAGGTAGCCAGGTTTCCCCCCACCCCCGCTTTTGTGTGCTGTTGCCGAGGGGGGCAATGTCTCTGGATATTCTCCCTTACCATGGCTCTTAAAGGAGATAGATGGTGTTTTTTAGGATGGCACCCAAGCTTCTTTTCTATCTTCCATGTGCACCTGCACACACACAACTCCTTTCCCAACACACACACACACATACACACACATGCACATGGACTGTATCTATCAAATATTCACATTCTGTCCACAGTTCCTGGTGTGGGGCATCACTGATTGGCACTCAGTGAATATTCATTAAATGAATGATTGAATGGATAAAAAAACCAAATAAACAAGTTTCGAGAGGATTGCCTGATTTCAGACTCCCCTTTCCATTCCCTGATCTGTGGATACTATAAGACATTGGGTGATGTGAGATATGAGGACTTATACAAGACTCACAGGATTTTGCCCAAAGTTGTCCCCTTCCCACCCCAGACAAGGACAGATCTTCCTCGGGGACCATCCATCCCCTGTAATAAGCAGCCTTGTGTATCACGTGACCTACATCCACTCAGAACAGAGTGATAAGCTGGATGACAATAAAATATCCCCTCCCTGAAACAGATGCTCTGTTTTATGATGAAAACTGAGATGCCGGAGTCTACAGGTGTTGGGCTGACATGTGCTCTGTGAGAATCATCAAGCCATTAGAGAACTGGGTGCTCCATGTTTGATAAGCCCCAGGAGAAGAAAATGACTTCATGTCAGCTCCATGAGTGGCAGATGACGAAAGGAGGGTAGGTGACTGAAATGGCTCATCACTGGAAGCATAGCGTCTTAATTTGAAGCTCGTCTATACTAATCAGCAGGGAGAATGGCTTAGCTAGCATGAGGGACCAGCTCATCTTCTTGGTGTTCCCTTAAGGAAAGTGAGCATTCATATTCTTGCTTGCTAAAGGAAAGCGAGAGCCTGTAAACACATCAGTGAGGCACTGAAGAAGTTCTGCCCTTGAACTAAGCCACTTTTGGAAGATTTCTCCCCTCTAAAGAGAAAGCATTGTAGCCCACGAAGGAAGTAGCGTAGGGCAGGGAGGGCCATGAGGGAATGAGGAGATGACCCAGTCAGTAAGCACTTGTCAAGCAAGCATGAGAACCTGAGTCAGGGAACCCAGCTCCCACAGAAAAAGCAGGTGGGTGTGGCAGTCCCTCTGTAATCCCTGTAATCCTGGTACTTTTCCAGGTAGAGACAGAGAGACCCTGAGGCAAGCTGGCTAGCTCTGCTAACCAAATTGGTGAGCTCTGGGTTTAAGTGAGAGGCCCAATTCTTCATAAATAATGTAGAGAATTATCTAGAGTTGTATGTGAATCCACACACAAATGTGCACATGCAAACACACAAATATGCATGTATTCATACCATTCACACATGTGCAGAAGAAGGAGGGTAATGGATTTGCTGGCTCTTTGAAACATGTCTTCGCAAGTTGATTGGTAAATACCAACTAATAGACATCACATCACATGTTGGATGGCTACTTGCTGGTCCTGCATGGCTCTTGTTTTCAGTGGTTTCTTCTTCTTCTTGCTTCAACCCATCTTCAGCCCCAGTTTTGCAAGCAGAGAGAGAGACACACACAGGGCCTCCAGCCACTGCAAATGAATTCCAGGCTCATGCACCACTTTGTGCATCTGGGTTTACCTGGGCCCTGGGGAATCAAACCCAGGTCTTCAGGCTTTGCAGGCAAGCACCTTAACTGCTGAGCCATCTCATCAGCCCTCAGCCCCAGTTTTATTAAGTATATTTGACAAATAGGGAATATACACAAATATATTTGTTGTGCATGAGGCAGAGTTTTTCCTATCATGTTAAATAGATTATTTTCCCCTGTGGGCAGAACATACTAGATTTATTCTCTTAGCTAGCTTCACATATGTAATATAGTATTATTGTTATGATTTTTTTATTTTGGTTTTGTACTCTTGGCAAGTGCTGTGGCTGGCCCCAGACCAGTAAAGCACTCCTCACTATAGTCAGCAGGCTGGGCATTGGGTCTCCAGAATCTCTTCATTCTGCATAACTGAAACTTGGTACCTTGAGTCCCACTCCCCTGTTCCCCCCTTCAACCCTCAGTAACCACCGCTTCCTATCCGCTTCTCTGCTGGTCTTTTTTCAGAAATGTCTTTGACGAGACTTTCGGTCAAGCCACAGTTAGTTTCCCAATTGCCAAAACTTCTTAAAAAGCCAGAAAAGTAACGAGAAGTAGGCATGTGTGCAATGCCACATTTGCTACCTTTGTGATCCTGTCAAGCCAGACTGGTTGGAAGCAAAGCCAGATAATGAGAAGTGTGGGCACTTCATAAAGAAGAGGACAGTTTAGAGTCATTTGGTGTGTCACCGCTGTGTTTTAATTCTGTCCCCTGAGTCTCAGCACGAGGAGATTTGCAGCCCTCCCCAGCCCTGTGACTCTTTTCCAGATGTTCTGGAACAGCATCAAGTGACCCAGTTTACCCCAGAGAGATTTAGAAAGGTGCATTTATGGATAGACCGGCTGAGCGAGACCGACACGTTCCCTCAGCAGCTTAGTACTAGATAATCCCCCTGAACATCGTATTGGATCTTTCTTTCCCTAAGGCACCTCAGTACAGTTTTCAGAAAGCGAGATGCTAAACGTGCCTGAAGTGAAGAAGAAATTTAAGAAGCTTAACAATGGATGTCGAAATATTATCATCATCTATTGGGGTAATAGTATCCAGTCATTCCCCACCTCCAGGCACAGAATTTAGGCTTAAGACAATCCTGAGGAAGTGTGTGGTCAGAGTAGTTAAATGTCAGCAAGTCAAGGAGGACTTTTTTAGCATAAACCTCAATGTGTGTGACTTACTCTTTGTGATAAATAGGACAGTTGAAAAACTGTGTATGTCCAAGACGTGTGCCGAGTTTTCCACAGACCATCATGGAGGAGCAAATCCATTGAAATAAGAGAAACCGTCATTTGTAGATGGACGTTGTTTTGTTCTTTACAAGGGAGGAGCAAATACCAAAGCATTGTCCCAACCTCAGGTCTCAGCTCTGTCCTGTGTAATTGACTATTAAACCAGACTATGGCATTTCTCAAAGAGAAATTCTATATGACCATAGTTTATTTTCAGCCATATGAAAAGAGACAGCAATTCTCAGCAAACATTGACATCAGGCAACATGTCAGACTCTGGCAAGAAGGTTGACGAATTCTTTCACAGGGCATCTCCTACATGAAGACAGTTATTCAGTGAAATGGGAATGCTCCGCCCTCAAGGGAAGCAGCATGCTTCCTGAGTGAGACAGACTTCATGTGTTCCTCTTGTCAGGTGCCTGGTGGCTGTGGATGCAGAATGAACAACCTTCCTGGCTCGACTTTCACTGGGACTCCTTGCAGTCACCCTGTTGAGCTACTTTGCACTTGAGAGCTTTCCTGAAAGGGTTGCTGTGGTTGGCCTGCTGTTTGGAGACACTCCCAGGGAACTCCATTGGGGTGCCACCCACCTATTGCCAGTGTATAAACCAATTGACCACAGTCCTTGTACTAAGTTCTGAAATAGAAATAGATGATCCTTTATATCTGAAAAGGCCAGGAAGACGTGTGCAGCCATATTATGTATGTCTGGCTCAACTTTCTTAAAGAAGTTAACTTTATTTGAGATGGATGCCCACTTGTGACAAAAAGAACCACTCTAGGTTTTGAAAATCTGTACTCTGAAACATCCAAGAATTGAGCACTTCCAGTCCATCTTCATGGCTGTCTTTTTTTTTTTTTTTGGTCTGATTTCTGCCTTGATCTGCTCATAGTTAGAAGCATGAGTTAAATTACCCTTATCTCAACATTCTTAACCATCAGTGTTGTTATTGGTCATAAAATTAGCTGCTTCCTCTCATTTCAAATCCACTGACAGTTTGGGGTGGTTTGAATTGAGTGGGTTGGACAAGGGGAAATAGGCGATTTCCTCTGCTTCTTGTAGAGTTAATCTCTCATCCAGATTCTGCTAAAGCATCTCTTTCATCAGCGTCTTTGCTCCAGTTTCGTAGCAGAACTGTAAAGAACAAGAATTTTTTTCCCCTCTGTAAAATGCTCCAACTCAAAGTCCAAATGATAGATGATTTCCTGGTCATGAGGAAGATACTTAAACACTTATATTTCTTTCAACAATGTATTCCAGTTGGAGCAAAACAGTTCACTTCTCATTGAAACATGGGTTCTGCAGGTTCTGTGTCTGCAAACAAAATTGTCTGGCACCTGTGCAAGTATTGGGTAAAAAGAAGACCAAGAATGAATGCTAAGGAAGAAATAATATGTTTCAGTCTGGCAACATTTGATATTTGGGGGATTCCTCTCTTGTCTATAAAATCTATATTCTTAAAAGTTCTCTTTTAGGGAATCTAGGGAGATGACTGAGCTGGTAGGAATTCTTGACACACAAGCACACGCAGCTGAGTTGGATTCCCAGCACCCACATAAAAAGTTCGTCATGGCCGGTGCATGCCTGTAACTCTAGTGCTGAGGGGTCAGAGAGAAGAAGATTCCTGGGGCTCCCTGTTCAAATGATGAGCTCCAAGTTCAAGTAAGAGATTCTGCCTCAAGTACATAAGTGTCAGCTTACTCTGGTCTCTACAGGTGTGCAGAGCTTCTGCACATACATGTTCATAGGCCATATAAACACCATACATGCTATGTATTCACAACCAAAATAGCTTTGATTAGAAAGCCATAGATTTGATCTGGTATAGAACACTTGATCAATGATCTTTGGGTATTCTTAGACTATGATGACAACCCCAACAAAGTCTTCCTCTCCTTCTGCATTCATGACTCTATATCTACCAAACAGCTACTTGGGTTACTTCTTTGGTCGTGCTGGCTCACGATCTAAAAAAAAAAATAACTCCTAACTTATGTATCCCAACTTCTTTTTACCTAAGTAAGACATTTGTTTGAGCTAATATACTTTGCTCAAAGTGGTACAGATACGTGCACATTCACACTCATGTTGGTGTTTGTGGTATGGAACCCCAGGGACACAAGTGCTCTACCACTGGGCTATAGCCACAGGCCAAGTGTGGTACATTTTAACTACCAAGATGTTGTTTCCATAAAAATATTTGCAGTCCTCTTAAAAAATGAGTCATTATCCTTTAGGCCAACAAAATATAGCTAAGTATAGCTTTTAAAAAACCCTTTACATCAACACACACTAAGAGTCATCCTGTGCCTTTCTTTCTGACCAATGAGAAGAACATTTGCATGTGCTCAGTTGTGAAGCGTTGTCTAGTTTTGCTTCGTGTACTTTGTAATAGACATCTGCCCAGGGGCTCCTAGGGGGCTGAAACACTTTTGCACGTAATGGTGATTCCAGTAATCTTGTGATGTCTTCCAACTGGCAGGCTTGTGAAGAATTGAGATCTGTATCGCCCATAATTGTCTCTTGGGGTAGCAATAAGAAAGACAAGTAATCTATGTGTCTCTTTCATATCTGTACCCAATACTGAAGGCAAATGTACCCAGAGTTCTCCCTATGCAGAGCTTTCTAAGAGGGCTGAGCTCACTGCAAGCTGACAGAGGAGCCAGCACCATGCAGAAACTTCTGGTTATTTCCTTCTGGGCTGTGAAAATAAGACTCATCTCAGTAAGTGTTATGAGAAAATGCATGCTTCATCCCAAACTGCTGGGCATCACTATAATTGTTAACTTAGGGAAGATCCTGAAGGAAGGTATTTATTTGAAACTGATCCCCTTTCAGGTTGTAATATGATGGTGTCTCCTTCTGGTTCTCTAAGTATTTCCTTGTCAGGGTGACCAAGGCCATTAATTTATGGCTCCCATTAAGAGGGTTGGCTAGATGTGCAGACAATATGTCAATAATTATTTCTGGTGGGACCTGTGCAACAGAGGAAGTCTCTGTCAAATAGCTTGTTTTAACAGAAGACAGATCTGCCTGACATGGGCTTTATGACAGATGTCAAATACATCGACATGTGTTGTGAAGCAGATCACCTTATTGGCAAAGAAATGAAAGACCACCAGGAAGATGGATAGCAGCCTTCCCCCAAGGCCTTCCTTGGCTCTGTGCAGGTTCTACAGTGAACCTGAAGAAGGGCCCAGGAGCTGGGGAGAGCACCCTCTGAGCATCTGCCTACCCAAAGCCTTCAAGCCACAAGGTGGGGGGGGCAGGGGAAGAGTGGAATGTGTCAGATGCTTTGTCCAAGAGCAGTATGTTGACACTGAGGGAGGGTGCCTTCTTATGGGTCCCATCCTAGGCACCTCTGGAACCCTTTCAGGAAAGGTTTGTTCTCCATCCTTCCCTTTAGAGTTCACCTCAACAATTCTAGCCCATCATGTCAATCACTGGGCCAGGTATTGTGATGGACATTTGTCCCCCACGCTCCTGCTCCAGCCCACACTTACATCTGGGTCCTGTTAACTCATGCCATTGGAAGACACAGGGTCTTAGAGCTGCTTTTAGAGATACTGGGTGGTCTAGAGTATAACGCAGCCAGGTTTCTGAGCCTCATTTTCTTTACCTGGAAAAAGGGGCTGTTACACAGCTGAAAGGATTGAAGACCATGCAGTCTCTGTTTCATCTACAATAGGCGTGAGACGGGAGAGAAGGGAGAGCCTTCATTCCCAGGGTGTTACCCAGGAAGCATTGCCCACAGCTCCTTGGTGCTTCCCCCACGTCAACGGTAGCAGGTCAGCACAATCGTGAACTGTGTCACTGCCTTTTTCAATGACAGAACACATATAGGACAGTGGTCATAGACAGGACTGGGAGGGAGCAGAAATATGCCTGTGGCCTGATGATAATGGAGCCTGGCAATGTCATCTTGCCATGTCACTCCATGTGTGAAGGGGTGCCCACGTGAACAAGCCTCCCGCAAGGCCAGCCATGTAAAAGTACCCCAAGTAAGTCATGTACAGAACACAATTCTAGAAAGATGGCTGGTACTAGCTTCTGCACTTATTGTATGATCCTTTTATTTTCTTTCTTTTGTGAGACAGGGTGTCCTTATATAGTCCAGGCTGGCCTCAGGATGATAGCCCTCCACTTCTTGTTTTGTTTTTCAAGGTAGGGTCTCGCTCTAGTCCAGGCTGACCTGAAATTCACTCTGTAGTCTCAGGGTGGCCTTGAACTCACGGTGATCCTCCTACCTCTGCCTCCCGAGTGCTGGGATTAAAGGAGGTGCACCACCACGCCCAGCTAGCCCTCAACTTCTTGAGAGCTAAGTTTGTAGGCCTGTGTCACCAGGATTTGATTATGCTATGCTTTCTTCTTCTTCTTCTTCTTCTTCTTCTTCTTCTTCTTCTTCTTCTTCTTCTTCTTCTTCTTCTTCTTCTTCGAGTCTATTTATTCTGTAATAACAATTTACTATGAATAACATGCTGTGGTTGATGGCCGGCATCTGTAGACATCTCATGTTTGCCACAACCCTTGGATGCTTAGAGGTCGTATGAAGTGACTGACGTGCGCTTCAAGGTTGGTGTGAGCGCACAAAGCAATATTCCCACAGCCACGAAGCCATCTCGCAGCTCCACAATTCATGCCTCTTGTCAAGGTGACCTTCAGCTACTATGGTTCTGTGGAAATCAAGGAGGCAGAAGTAGAGATGCAGAAAAGAACTGAAAAGTTTCCTAGAAGGAGAACCTACTGAAAGGCAAGTGGTGATCACTCAGCTGTTGGCATTTTATCCTAAAAATCGTTTTTTTCCAGGTAATTTATTATTCTTCCTTTACATTATGAATGCTCTGTATCCCCCTATGGGATGGGTGGTCAGATGAACTCAGGCAAATATCCCATTTCCAAGGAAGTGTCGTTAGCATGAAGTTAGCTGACGGGAGGGATGCCATGGGGTTCAGCTATTCCTTTCCCGGGTACCTGGGCACTGCACAGTGTGTTTATCAGTGTGTGCTACCTTTGCTGTGGTAACATGTGACACAGTGTTTCTCCCACAGTACATATCCAGTAAATGTTTTCAAACTTAACTTATCATGGCCACTATTATAGAGCCAGTGATGGGATTATATTTGCCAAAATATTACTTTAGTTGCTGGAAAGACAAAATGGACAGACTATGGATAAAATGTGAAAAAGTCTGTACAACTGTATTTCTTTAAAAAATATTTATGAGCTAATTGCAGATAAAAATCTTGGATCTCATTCTTGATGGACGTGTAGGATATATGTCTTTAAGGGGTGTGTGATAGCCCAATGTGACCGAAGCACACTTAAACTATGATCAGAATAAAACCATGAGAAACTGAGGCAGTGCAAATGAATAAAGGCCCTTCAGGTCTTTACACTATGTGAGGCTTTACAAATTTAAGGGGTGGTTGTGAAACAGAATCTGGGAAGAACTCATGGAAAAAGTTAGTTATGATACAGAAAATTGGATGACTTAGCTATTTTTATTCCACCTGTTCTTTAAAAAGAAGTTAGGGGTGGTGCTGGGGAGATAGCTCAGCTGCTTAAGTGCTGACCTTGCAAGCTTGAGGAGCTGAGTTTGATCTCCAGAACTCAGACTAAAAATAATAAGAATTTAAAGAAGCAGGCCTGGATATAAGCATTAGTGTTCCTAGCAGTACTGAGGAGGCCGAGAGAGGACTCACTGGTCTGAAAGTCTAGCCTACTCTGTGAATTCCAGGCCAGCACAGGACCTTGTCTTCAGAGAGGTGGACACACTGAGGAACAACACCAGAGACTTCCCTCTGGCCTCCACAGGTAAGTGCACACACGTGTGCACACAGGTTTATGTAAGATGCTAATGGTAAAATCCTTAGCAAATGAAACAGCTGTGCAGCTGTTGCTTTAGACTTTTGTTTTGTGGAGGAATTTGGAAGAAAATTCTGCAGAATACAGACCCTAGCTGCTCAATCTCTCCCATCCCTGGATCTATTGAGACTTTGAGCATGCAAATGGGTGAGGAGGTAAAAGTTTGTATCCTCCAAGCCAACTGCCAAAGCCCTCAACTGCTTTTTGTAGGGAGCAGAAAGTGCAAACATCCCTCGCTGGGAAAACAGGACCTGTTTTTATGTGAAGGAAAGAAGCGTGAAGTGGGAACCAAAAGGAAAAGCCAGGGTTGTTCCAGAAGGATCCTCAGGTTTAGGCTTGACACCCACCCCCCAACAGAGAGAGGGGCTCATTGGAGACAGCCATGTCTCAGGTCGACTTGAAGTATGGAAGAGGAAAAGATTTTTACTTTTAGAGCCTAGAAAGTGCAGAGTGTCTGTCATCAAGCTGGAGGAGGAGCACTTGACTTTGAGGTCACCAGTGTATTCTGCAAATTCCTATTTTCCTCTGCCTCATTCTTGATTGCCCCCCCCCTTGTTCTTTTATTTCCCCCTTGAATTTGCATTAAATTCATTATCTGCTCTTAAGGGAGAAACATTCTCAAGGGTTTAATTGAGATGTAAGACATCACAAATAAAAAAGATGTTGGGGAAGGGGAGGAATTCTCCATTGCTTTACTGCACTAAATGATACCTCAAATACTTTCTTCCTTTTTCTTTCCTCTCTGTGAGGAAGCTGCAAGTCTCAAAGGCCTTTATTAACTTGATCTTTGGGAATAGTGTTTTAATTTTTTCCATAATCATCATGCAAATTGATCATGATAATCTCTGGGAAGAAAATAAGTGAACCCATGGCCTCATTAACTCCAATGCTAGGGGGAATGGTGTTTGTCAGAGCTGGTGATGCTCTCACCCCACAATGGCCCAGGCCTTCTTTATGGATGACTCGGTCCAGTCCCCAGTGGGAACTGGGTACTGTTTCTGGCCTGGCCTGCTTAAATTGTCTCATGTATTTTACTCCCTTGCAGAATAATAAGAGAAGAGTTTCAAAGGTCTCAACTTTACCAAAGAATCCTTGCTTTTTTTTTTTTAACCTCCACTTTATCCAGGATTGTTAACTCCTCAATCACAGAGCTGTACCATCAATGGGCCTGTGTGATCCAGACCTTTATATTGAGGGGCTCAACCTGCTCAACTTCCCAGCCATCCCTGGGGTCAGTCAGCATCAAAATGTGTGGCTCAAATCCATCATTATGAATGCTGCTTTGTTGAGTATGAAGGGCTTTGAAAAGCATGTGTTTTAATTTTCATTTAACCCAGAGAACAGCAAAGACAAATAGATCTGTCCAAAATATACTTAGTAACAGATTTTTGAGTTGGTTATTAATTTTACTTAAGTAGTTTCTTTTTTTAATTTTTATAAACTGTGAAATTCTGGAGAAAGCAGAATCAAATGCAATATCCTTTTATTGATTGCCTGCTCTGTGCCAAGCAAGGTGTTAAATGTTTTCAAATGCTGCTTCGTTTTTCCTCATCTTACAGACAAGAAAAAGGAGGTGTGGAAAGGTGAAGTAGTTTACCCAGCTGGAGAGCAGCGGAGGCACAAATCTGCCTTGGTTAAACATTATTCCTTGTAACTCTAAAAATTAATGTCTTTGGAGTTATGGATAGTTAAGGACAGTTTCTTCAGGGACCTTGTTCTATCCATCTGCACTAGGGAAGTTCCTATACATCTTGGGACCACCCTAAATCGCTGAACTACGAGGTCCTGTCTCATTGATGTCCAGAATCAGGCCTGGTGCACACAAATGCCTCCCATTGGTAATTGGATGAGAAATATCTCTCCTTTTCTTTTGGTTCAGATACTTTTGTCCTAGTGAGGTATACGTATGAAAGAGGAACACACATGCAGTGGATGCTTGGGCCAGCAGTCAGCTCCTGAGAAATGTACAACTCTGCTGTGATGTGTGCATGGCCCGCGTGTCCCTCAAAGAGTCACACACATGAACATGATCCTCGCTGGGAAGAATTAAGATGGTTCAATGCAATTTGTGATGTGCAGTGGCGGGGTTTTTGGAAAGCAATTAAGAACAGATGAATTAGTCAGAGTGGAGTCATGATGAGTGAATTCCTGGTAAGAAGAGGGAATGAGCCTAGATGGGCACATCTTCGCAGACCCATCCCTGTCTCTTGCCATGTGATGCTCTGTACCATCTTGTGACTCTGCCAGCAAGAATATTGTCGCCTCTTGATGCCTCTAGTCCTTGTACCTCAGAACTGTGAGACAAAATAAACTTCTCTTCTTTATAAAGTAGACTGCCTCAAGTACTTCATTGACAGTGAAAAAATAGACTCAGCCTCCCTTTTTGAAATGACCTCTCTCAGTTACAGTGACAAGGGGCTGTTTGTTGTTGGTTTTTTTTTTTAATGTCACTTCCAACTCTGGAGAAACCTTACATGAATATGCATTGAAACCTATAATTTTTAGCATATTGAATTGTAACACAATGGTATAGAATTCCTATCAAGATGTGTGGAGTCCCTACTGCAGACACACAGAAAAAAGAACATGATAACCCTCTAGAGAAGGTGGACTTGGGATCAATGACATGTGTCGTCAGAAAGATGGTCCACAGCAGAGCAAACATGAAGAGTGACCCAAGGAAAGCTTTGGACACAGAATTTCTGGCTTTTAGCAGGAGACATTCAGATTGAAATGATAAGCAAAGCACTATTTTTTGAGAAACTTAATGTTTAACTTGACCAGAGTGTGTTATTCAGGAAAAGCAATAAACATGGTGGGGTTGGTTCAAGAAGGTGGTATTCAGTGGAGAAGAATTTTTTTAAAAAATATTTCCATTTATTTGTTGGATAGAGGGTGCTCGATGAGGTATAGAAAGACAGAGTTAAGTATGGGCACGCCAGGACATCCTGCCACTGCCAACAAACTCCAGGCACATGTGCCACTCTGTGCATCTGGCTTTACGTGGGTAATAGGGGATTGAACTTGGGCCTTCAGACTTTGTAAGCAAGTGCTTTTCAGTGCTGAGCCATCTCTCCAGCCCTGAGAAGGAAGTTTGGGGACCAAATAAAATACAGAAAACATTGGCAGAGGCCAGTTCCGTAGCTCTCTCCTGCAGGGCTTCTCGGAAGTTTTAGTGTGTTCCTATACTGCGTTATGTTTCCAAGAAACATGTCTTAAACCTCATCCCCCTTCCTGTCTCACATTGCACATAGGGTTCTATGATCTCATGATAAACACTGCTGCTTTAAGGTTGAGGTAGCAGCTAGCAGGTTTTAGAACATGAGTGACTTTTGTTTCAGAAAGATAGCTTTAAGCACCTGAAGGAAGATTATGAATGGTGAGAAATGATGCCCATAGCTCTGTCTAGGCTTTTCAAATCCTCTAGGCAGAGGACAATGAGGCTCACAGATTAGGCAGTGAGGATGGAGAGAAGGGAGGGGAGGCATGTGTGAGAGCAAACAGACTCTATGTAAGGAAGCTGAGTGAGTAATAATGACTCATGGAGGATCCTGAGTTGCTAATGGAGAAGCTTGGATAGTCACATATTGAGTAGATGAGAAATTCAGTTTAATTTGGACAGGTTATAATTAAGCCGTCTATAAGAAATGTCATCAACGCTGGTCAATGCATACCTAACAATCGAAGATACTAATCTGAGGCCATGACACATGCAAACTTAATTTTATTTGTCTCTCATGCTTCAAATGGTTTTTCATTATCTTGTAGTGTCTTGGGGTCATCCTGATTAATATCAAGTATTCCTTGACCATAAGTATATACAATTTCAGGTTGTAGAAATCTATATGCAACTGAAAGCAAAACACAAATGATTTATTTACTGTACATTTTGTTATTAATATGTGTCTATCACGGCAAGGGTACATAAAAAAAGAGAATCCAAAAACAACAAACCCAACCAAAAAAAACCCAAACACTTGCTTTCACTCCTCCCTTCTTCCCTTTCTTCCTTTCTTTCTTCCTTTTTTTGTTTCTAATATTTATTTATTATGAGGGAGAGGGAGAGGGAGAGGGAG